>LGTU01000260.1:0-65775 GCA_001314425.1 Phytophthora pluvialis
AACCTACTCCTGCCGCCGCTCTAATCACAGGCAAACCGTCCTTTGTTTCACCTCCTGCACCCCAACGATCAATGACCAGCGCATCGTTAACCCATAAGCGTGCGTATCCAACAGTTGATACCGCGAGCATGGTTGTCTCCGTAATGAGTGGCTTGAGCCAGCCACTCCAGCGCACGGACAGGTGGCTTTGTGCCCCAGGAAATGCTGAACCAGTATTCCACGTGAAATTCACATGACGATCAATGCGTGTCAAAACAGGGGAAACCGCTGAAGTCGAGTCAAACGTTTCTCCTAGCCAAGCATCTCCAAAATACTCCCCTCGCAGCCCACCAGGGTACAATAATTGAACAACAACCGAATAATTGCCTGCACGTTCGCGCATCCAGGTACAAGTAAGTAATGAAACATCCACTCCTCCACTTTGCGCCACAGTACCGAGTCGAAGAGTGCGAAACACAGCAGCCCCAGTGCTGTAATCATCTTCTTCGATGTATGAGGTCATGAGGAAGACAGCTTCACTGGAAGGGTCCATACCAGGTACTCCATTTCCCAACACACTCTGAATCTGGAAAGTCATTGTATCACCAGCAGCTCCACCCTTCAGCAATGTCGCCGCAGGACTAACTACAAACGATAAATTGGCAACTGGTCGGAGAGCATCATCATCCAAAATGGTCACAAGTGTGCGCCATTGATTCCCCAGTGTTGCTGGTGCAACACCAAGTGAGTCTGTCGGAGCAAAAGGTTCGCGAAGTCGAAGCCTAAAAGTCTTGTTGCTTTCCAAATTATGGTCATCGTGAATCTGGAGCTTGAATGCGAGGGAAACGACCCCGGGGCCGAACTCTAGCCTCTGCGAGCTCGTGTAGAACATGGTGGGAGAAACATCTCCAGGTGTGGCGGTTACATGCTCTAAATCGTACAGTAACGCAGCAGGACCAAGTCCGCCTCCGGATCGTTGTACCGTAACCGTGATACTCCCTGCAGCCTCGGCAATAGCGTAAAGTGGTGACACAAAAGAGAAGACTCCGCGGTGTCCACAAACCCGATGTGATTCAGGATACGAAAAGCATGCCCATCCAGCGTCAGCATTGCCACCTTGTGTACAAGCAACACTGCTCTCATTTAGCGGCGACGAGGAGTAGGAGGCTGGAGCTAGCGTGAAAGATTCAGCTTCATCAAAAACTCGCGAGTCTTGGCTGCCGTACACGAAAGCTTGCGAGAACTCACGCAAACGCTCGTCATCAGGCAGTGGATGATCAATTCGACGCGCCCCACTCCGACGTACTGAGTTGAGTTGTAAGTCTGCACACGCGAAGCAGCCGGTCGAGCTGCAACGGAGGCACCGCGGATCGTAGCGTGCGCAAGAAACTATTTAACATCATTCCAGCTCGTAGATAAGATGCAAGGTCAATACAGAGGCCCAAAAGCTAGCACAATATACGTACCACAAGTCTGAGTGCTTGGGTCGACGTAGAAACCTTCCACACATTTCAGACAGACAGTGCTCGTGCAGCTCACGCACTTCTCGTCAAAGGCGCAAAACCTCTGTGAGCAGTCCGCCCCACGCCGTGTGGGCTCGCAGGTACAAATCCCCGTGGCGTAGTCGCATTCGCCGCCTCGCGAGCAATCGTTCGGACAGCTCTCTACAAAACCAACGTAACAAAATCCACTCAGCCAGTAGCCCACTGCCAATACATAAACCCCAGCATCACTCAACTCTTGGCAAAGCACAAGCTGCCGCGTTTGAAGTACCCCGGCTGGCACGCCGTGCAGTCCAATCCAGTGTATCCCTGGTTGCACACACACAGCCCGCTGCGTCGATCGCAGTAGCCGTACTCGCGGCCGAAGCAGTAGAACTCGCCGTTGCGTCCGGGCCCCACCATCCCCGGGCAGGACTCTGCGAATGCATCACACCAGTCGCCCAGTCAGTGTATCTTTCTCACTCACGCTGCCATCCAACTACAATAGCTGCGCACGCTGCAGTGGCGTGCTGAAGAAGATCCGCGGCGTGTCGGGGGAGTAGGGCGAGCCTTCGTTCAGCCGCTCGGCCGACGGGCTGGCAGGGTCTCCGTAGTAGCCCACGTAGCCCGTCTCGTACGGCTCAAAGACCGCGTGCGAGCCGACGAGCGGATCCGTGGACGAGTTGATCGCGCGGAAGGCTGCAGCACTCGGCAGCAGCAGCAGCAGCAGCGCCGCCAGCACGGACGCCATGCGCATCGCGATCCGCGTCTCTTCCTGGTCACTTCAACAGCTTGCTGCGCTCTAAGAGGCTGAAAATCGGAGCGCGTTGGTTGGTCGCTGTCCTTGAAGCCAGAACCGGTACACACCGGTACGCTATATGCCAGGATGCATATGCCGTTACAAAGGCTTGCAACGGTTGGCTGGAGCTCCGACATGGACGTGTCCATCCATTCGAGGCGCGCAGCTCCTCCAGTCTCAATTCCGGAAAAGCTAGGGGCCTCTCGCGTCTCTCTCTTCTCCCTCAAGTTCCTCAACAGCAGCAGAAATGTCTGGACGTGGATTCGGTCGTGGTGGCGGTCGTGGTGGTGGTCGCGGCTTCGGTGGCGGTCGTGGCGGTGGTCGTGGCGGCGGTCGTGGCTTCGGTGGCGGCCGTGACGGTGGTCGTGGCGGTGGCCGCGGCTTCGGTGGCGGCCGTGGCGGTGGCCGTGGCGCTCCTGGTGGCCGTGGCGGCCGCGGTGGAGGCCGTGGCGGTGGCCGCGGCGGCATGGCTGGCGGCGCCAAGGTCGTCGTGGAGCCTCACCGTCACGCCGGCATCTTCATTGCTCGCGGCAAGGAGGACGCTCTTGTGACGCTCAACTCGACGCCTGGCAAGTCCGTGTACGGCGAGAAGCGCATCTCGGTGGACGTCCCGGCCGCCTCGGGCGAGGGCACCGAGAAGGTCGAGTACCGCGTGTGGAACCCGTTCCGCTCCAAGATTGCCGCTGCCATTCTGGGCGGTGTGGACAACATCTGGATCCAGCCCGGCGCCAAGGTGCTGTACCTGGGTGGTGCCTCCGGTACGACCGTGTCACACGTGTCCGACATCGTGGGCCCCACCGGCGCCGTGTACGCCGTCGAGTTCTCCCACCGCGTGGGCCGCGACCTCATCAACATGGCCAAGTCGCGCACCAACGTCGTCCCGATCATCGAGGACGCCCGTCACCCGCTCAAGTACCGTATGCTCGTGCCCATGGTCGACGTTGTGTTCGCCGATGTCGCGCAGCCCGACCAGGCCCGTATCGTGGCCATCAACGCCTCGCACTTCTTGAAGAACGGCGGTCACTTCGTGATCTCCATCAAGGCTAGCTGCATTGACTCTACGGCCCCGCCTGAGGCCGTCTTCGCCCGTGAGGTCAAGAAGCTGCAGCAGGAGCAGTTCAAGCCCGCTGAGCAGCTGACCCTGGAGCCGTACGAGCGTGACCACGCCGTTGTCGTTGGCTCTTACCGTGCGCCCAAGAAGGAGAAGAAGTAGATCATCTCGGGAAGAAGCCACATGGTTTACGCTCTCTAACTATGCAATGTGTTTTTCTACATGCTTGCCTTTGTAGGTCTCCGCCTGGAAATGTGGAACCTACCTCTTCTTTTGGAAGTCTTCACTCAAGATTTCAAGCTGCGCTCTTCCTCAGAGAGTCTTGTGTGCCAAGGTGTATTGTGTGAGCTGAGTGTATATTGCATGGGAGTGGGGCGATTCCAAAGGGAGGTTTGTTGCAAGACAACCTCCTATTTTCTCGGTGATTAGAAGCATTGCGTCGGGCGGACTGAACAAAACGGGGCTTACTGTCGTCTTCACCCGCTGAAAAGTGGTCACTGAGGGCGGCAGTGGGTCCTATCCGTGATCGAAAGACGTCATCAAGCCTCCTAGTGGGGTCAATGAGAGAAAAGAAGGACAAATGGTGCATATTGTTGGTATGCTTGCATGTGTAGCTTAGCTAGTCGAGTGGTGAGGAAGAGTGCAGCGAGAAGAGGATGGCCGCCACACTAAGGGTGGGGACCTGTTATGTTCGTTCCTTCGTTTCTTGTTCAACTCGCGTCAGCCAGGAGTCTACTAACATGTTGTGAATGCAGTAGTCATTGCAGTGAATAAATGTGGTTCTGGGTTTCTATTTCTACCTTGTTCTTGTTGCATATTTTTGGTGGCATCTCCGTTCTTGCACGCAACTGTTGGCGCGTTCAGGCAAGCTACAATGCACCGAGTGAGCGACCAGCTTCGAGACCGTCACCCGTATGCGGACCAACCGTTCCAGGAGTCTCATAACCCCAAGGAGGTAGGCAAGGACTGTTGAAGTTGACTGTGTTGTCCTTGCTGAAGCAGCTCTTGGGTCTCACTGTCTGTGATCGACCGCCTTCACCAGGTGACGCGCGCATTCGGCACTAGAGCGATTCCGAAGTATGCCGAGTTACTGGCGATGGAGGATCTCCCCGACGAAGATCGCTGCCGTGCGCTTCAGGACTTGAGAGAGCTTCTGAGTAGCCCGAATTTCAAGTATACGGCAATCATGAAGGAGCTCATGTTTACATGTGCCGATTTGACGCACTCCATCTCAACGGAGGTCCGCGCTGATGCAGCGCTAGTGGTGGCATCGCTGGTTCTGCTTGAAATGGTACGCAATGCTAACTTTGTTGTTGTTACCTGAATCGCAGAGGAAACAACAAATGAACTCACTGCTTTGGAACAGGACACGCCGAACGACTTGAGCGATGAAGTTGTCCTGGCCACGGCGACTCGATTGCTGGGCGATGAAGAAGAAGATGTAGTTGCTGCCGGCTGCCGTATCTTTATCAACTTGACCATCTCCAATGAAGGCTGCCTCTTGCTTGCGAATAAGATTGAGGCCATGTCCACGCTGGCAAATATGCTGACAACCCGGCCGCTGTCCAAGTTACCAACCCGTATTGTCGAGCTGCTCGTGGAAGTGCTGGCAAACCTCACGCGCATCTACGAAGGCGCTCGTACCTGCGCACAATTCCCAGTTCTCGCACCAGTGCTGTCGTTGATAAAAAAGCCACGATTGTGTCGAGCCGAAACGCTGCTGCACTCGGCGATGGTGATCACGAACGTAGCTGCGTACGACCAGGCCAAGCGTGAGGCCATCCAGCTGGATGCTGTGGAACTGTGTCTGAAAGCGCTGTCGAAGGTCCTTCTGGGCCAAGTGCGCTGCGAGCCAACAGAAAAGCGAGACGAGCTCACTCGTTGTCTCGTTGCAGCAGTGATGGCGCTGTCAACGTCCGAGGACGCCAAGCCGCGCGTGATTGAATTCGGCATCGAGCCGCTTGCGCAGTGCCTGACGCACGCTAGTGTCTCCGTGCAGCAGAACGCCAGCATCGCCATCAACTCAGCGTGCGAGCTGCCTCGTGGCGTGGCTCCATTCATCCAGAAACTGCTTCACTCGCCAGATCTGCTGGTGGACGTCTTGGGCATCAAGGCCGTGTCCGCTCTGGACAAGAACGTGAGCAGCTTCGACGACGAGGATACACCCGCCGCAGTGAAGGCCCTCACTGCGATTCAGAAGAAAGACGCGCACGGGACCGCCGACCGTATCGTGCAAACCTTGTCTATGCTCGACAACCTTGTCAAGGCACTGCTTGAAAATGAAGTGCCTGCGGAGGCCCAGCAAGGCATCGCCGACCTGCTTCGACGGATGGGCCAGACAGACACGAGTTACCAGCGGCGCGTAGGCCGATGCATGGTGAAGAACAACGTCCCTGACTCCCTGTTCGCGCAGATTCTAGGGCTGACGCCTACAGAATTCCATGAGCAGCTAGCGTAGCTGCTGCAGCTGGGCAACAACGCCCAAGTTGAAGTACTCTCAATGACATATGGCTACACATTCGGTATTCATTATGGAGAGTTATATACTGATATAGGTGATCCAATCGATAACATGCCTACATACAAACACCAAGATATCGTGAAAAAAAGTTGTCAGGTGGTTCTGGATGTTCCAACCATATGCAACCTCTTATAGCGCCGTGAGAACAACCTCATTTTCGTGTTCGTTGAGCCGAGAGAAGGTTAGCATCTCCCTCGACAAGGACGGGATTGCGCATCTGCGTATCCAACCACTGGATGGTTTAAGCTCTGTCCTCCACTGTGAGGACATCTACCAGTTTTTTTGGTTGCGCCAAAGCGGTCGAATGCGGCAGCTCCGCCATGACAACGAATAACATAAGAGCTGCAATCATGGTCAGTACTGATGGCTACAGTAACTGCTGGCAACGATATTCAATGATACATTGCTTTGACTCGTGACCACCACTATTAGCACTTTCCCCGAAGGCACGAACAGCGCCTTGTCCATTTGAACCCCTTCTACTTCCAATGTGTAGACCCGTCTCGCTGTCCATGGCCATGACATCTCCTGCCGAAGGTCATGGTCATCGTCAGCACGTGAGATGTGCGATTCTTGACAAACGTCTTGCACTGATGAGGGCCGATATCAATTCTCGCATACGTTGAGCTCAAAATGGCCTACACACGTACCAAAAGTTCGGCCTGCAGACGCTGGAATCATTTAGCGTGGAGTCTTACGGAGACCGAATTGGTAGGAGGCAAGTAAATCTCCCCCTGTCTGAGGTACACGCCATGGATCAGCGAAAGGGTCTTCTCGTTGAAGACTAAGATCTCGTTCTTGCTGCTTTGCGTCTTCCGTTTCGGCTCTCGGCAAGTCGCACTCGTCCACCTCCAAGCACCACAAACCGAACTTGTGCTGGCCAACTCAAATTGGGATGTCCTTACTTGGACCGGTCTTCAATACGAAAAAGGGGCCTTCGTAGTGTGCAGTACCGAGCTGCAGTGTACGCAATAAATCCCAATAGTCCCGGGAGGCGGTTCACCGTTGATCAAGCGGACTTGCACGTGAACTCTGGCAATACGATATGTTTGATTACTTTCTTGTCCAGCACGAACTCGAAACGCTTAGCTGCTCCATCACCCCCAACAAAGTGCGGGTGGTGCCATGATGAAGTCGCTGATCAGGCAGCGCACGCGACAGACGCACCCAAAGAGTCTTTGGCAAAGACTGGCTACGCCACCGGGATCGTCGCTTAAATCCTTATTGTAATTGAAGGATCCGTCACACGCAGGAACTCGCCGCCGAAGATCTTTTCCACAATCTCTCGTACGCCAGTGCTTTGTTTGCCGTTTTCTATGAAGCGCTTCATGTCTTTCCACCGGACGAACAGCTCGCCCCCGCAAGACAGCAGCAGACTCTCGAAGCACTGTTCGTACTGGCGGAGCACGGAGTGGCCGAAGAAGACGCCGTCGGGGCGGGGAGGCCACTGGGCCCACAGATAGGCACGTTGCTTCTGGAGTTCTTCGTCTCGGGTGTCTTCTCCCGAGGGGTTGAAGGACGTCACCTTGGAGGCTTGGCGTGAACCGGAAGATGCCATCTCGGATTTCTCCGAGGGCGTCACCGCCCGATAATTGGAGGGTGTTGCCTCGAGTGTCCCCCGAGAGCTGTTGGGTCGAGGCAACAGCGAACATCAACGCAACGTAAAAGACTGCCAGGACCAGCAGCGAGAAAACGACGCCCCTCCATTCGTGCCGGCAGTGAGTTGCGAAGTGAGCAAGACAGACTTCCGAAGCAGAGTTCCACCAAGGCTCCGCCACCCACGATCAGGGGACGAGCGACGCGTTGCAGTCGTGGCACCCATTTGAGCGGAGGGCACCGCCACTAGTTGTAGCTGTAGCTGTAGCTCCAGGGTGCGCGAAGCATCGGCATGTAACGTTAGTGACGTTACCGGTAACATGTAAACCGGTGGAAAACCCCTCCAAGCCGATACAAAAACAGCTTTTCAAACAGCGCCATTTTGGCTGGACGCAAACGCCAAAGCCGACCATGTCGAGCACCTTCTTCGGAGCGCTCACACAGGGCGCCAAGTTCGGCGGCGCCAAGTTCCAGAAGGACAAGCGGCAATTCAAGCCGATCGACAAAGGTGCGCGCCCCCTCCTCGTGCAACTTTCACCCTCCAACGTGCTCTGTAGCCGTAGCGCTTCGTCCTCAACTCCGCCTTCCAATTGCTAACCAAATGTTGTTGTTTCCTATGGTTTCGGTGCCTTTCGCAATGGATTTCAGCCCCGGGAGCTAACAAGGAAGCCAACAAGACTACGGAGGTGGACGAGCTGGACTTTTTCGGCTTCGATGCGGCCCCGAAGCCCAAGGAGAAGGCGCCCAAGCCACGCAAGATCAGCGTCGACAAGGTGCCGGAGTGGGCGGGCAACGAACCAGCCACCAAGCCGCGCAAGGTCAAGGGCAGCAAGCCTCGTCGCAAGCGCAAGCTGAGCGAAGGCGCGCTGGAGGAGCAGCGTCTGGAGGACGAGGCGCGGCAGCAGGCGTCGCAGCTGCTCGCTCCGCCGAAGACGAAGGCCGAGAAGCGCAAGGAGAAGCGTGCTCGTCGCCGTTCGCGTACCGAGTCGATGGGAAGCGAGGCGGCTTCGCAACAGTCTGATGAGGATTCTGAGGCTGCTAGTGAAAATGAAGAAGAGGAGGAGGAAGACGAGGAGTCTGTGACCTTGTTCAAGTCGAACGGCGAGGATGCGGATGCCCAGGCGACGACCGATGTGAAGGCTGTGAAGAAGGAGAAGCAGGAGGCCAAGAAGTCTGGCAAGAAGAACGCTGTTGCTGCCGAACAGTACGTGGAGTGCTGCTCATCTATTGAAGGAGATGCTCTCTATGTAAAATGCTCACAGTGTGCTTTGATTATTGTAACAGGGAGGGTGTTCAGTTGCTTCGACGCCAGCTTGGTATTCGCGTGAGCGGAATGAGTGTGCCGGCACCGATTACTTCGTTTGCTGACATGCGCGTGGACTCGAGTGCGAGTGCACAGCAGATGAAGCGTCTGCTCCTGCAGAATATTGAACGCTCTGAGTACAAGGAGCCCACGTCTGTGCAGATGCAAGCCATTCCAAGCTTTTTGCTCCGACGCGATGTGCTGGCCACGGCGCCTACAGGTTCCGGTAAGACGGCAGCTTTTGCGATTCCTATGCTATCGAACCTGGCTGCCGCTAGCGGAACAAGCAGCGGTATCCGATCGATCGTGTTGGCTCCTACTCGTGACCTGGCGGTGCAGATTCGTGCTGAGTTCACGCGCCTCGCTGCGGGCAAAAAGTTGCACGTCACGCTGCTGTCCAAGGCTACTGCAGCTACCATCGCTTCCCAGACCAAGAGCAAGCTGGCTGTTAACCACGACGTGCTGATTGCCACCCCACTGCGACTCGTACACCTGATCCAAGAATCGAAGGTTAACCTGTCAACCGTTGAAATGGTTTGTTTGGATGAGGCCGACAGGCTGCTGGAGCTGGGTTTTGTGGAGCAGGTCGACGAAATTTTTGCTGCCTGTACCCACCCCAAGGTTCAGCGCGCCATGTTTAGTGCTACGATGCTGGAGGGAGTCGAGGAGCTGGCTCAAACCGTGCTACGCGACCCTGTCAAGGTGGCTGTGGGCACGAAAAACGCTGGTGCTAGCACAATTGACCAAAAGCTGGTTTTCGTTGGCAAGGAGGAAGGAAAACTCGTTGCCATGAAGCAATTGCTGCACGAGGGACTCCAACTTCCCGCACTGCTGTTTGTGCAAAACAAGGAACGTGCCAACGAATTGTACCAAGAGTTGCTGTATGACGGGGTGAATATTGGTGCCGTTCACGCAGACCGCACCAAGGAACAGCGCGACGATGTGATTCGACGTTTCCGTACTGGAGAAGTGTGGGTGCTCATCTGTACAGACCTCATGAGCCGTGGCATGGACTTCAAGGCAGTCAACATGGTGATCAACTATGATTTCCCGCAGGTAAGAGGAAGTATTTTGTACGCGTTTTACTAGGCATGGGTGGGATCTTACTTTTGCGGGTTTCTAATATTTTAACAGAGTGCTGTGAGTTACATTCACCGCATCGGTCGTACGGGCCGAAATGGACGCAAGGGCAAGGCTGTCACGTTCTTCACGGAAGATGACATGGTGTACCTGCGTACGATTGCTAACGTGATGAAGATCTCAGGCTGCGAGGTGCCCGACTGGATGCTTTCGCTGAAGAAGGCTAGGTACGCAGAACCTATTGCTGAGTTTGTTGTTGCAATCGTGGGACTAACTTACCTCTCTTTGCTACAACAGCGTATCAAAGAGGAAGGAGCTTCTGAAGGCACCGCCCACACGGCACCGCATTAACACGGTCTCTGGATTCGACCTCCAGAAGGCAAACCGCCTGAAGCAGATGAAGCAGGCGAAACACAAGAAGGGTGGCGAGCCCAGCAACCAGGCTGAGCTAGTGCCTGCTAGCGATGAGAAGAAGCAGGAGGCTTCTGCGAAGACAGGCGATGGCAAGCGGAAAAAGCACAAGAAGAACCCGAAGAGCGAGTGAAGACTCACATTGGCGCAAGGGATAGATCCAAACAAATACTACAGTACATTTGTCGCTGCGAGTGAGGACATGCATAGTGAAGGGCACTTGAACAGGTGCTAGGTTTGCACTTGAGGCGACAGAATGCAAATGCTACATTTCCTGTTTGTGCTGTTCGTTGATTTTTTAGGTGGATAGGATAAGGATACATATAGCAATGCACGTTCGTACTGCCTCGTTGGTCTTAGACGTTAGCCCCTGGCTCTAGACGGTCGAGGTCCTCGCTATCCTCGTAACCTGGCTTCCCTGTCATCAACGACGGCGGTGCAGTCATCTTGCGGTACTGCAGCAGCACGGGGTACATCTTGTCGATGGCTTGGTGGAGGTGGTTCGAGTCTCTCGCACCGCACAGCACAATCTTGCCAGACACGAAGATGAGCAGCGTCAGCTTGGGCTCCACGAGCTTGTAGATGAGCCCAGGGAACAGTTCCGGTTCGTACTAAAGCAGCAAAACAGGAATTCAATAAGTACATCGTGGATACTTGCCACGCTGGGATCACGCGACATTGAGACGTACACTAGAAAAGCGCGCGTGGTCGTTCAGCAGTCCCTCCAGACGAATGGGGAAGCGGATATCGCACGTCCCCATCACATTGCGCACTTTGAACTCGGTGAATTTGGCCGGGAAGTTCAGTTTCTAAGCACCCACCAACAAATCTCCAGTCAGCATCTACTGCCAGTTCATCGGTGCATATGAAGTCAACTTCCGGATCACCAACCTGTATTACGCGCGTGAACTTGCGTGCAGCTAACCGGCAGCTTTCCTCACTTGTTCCGCCCGTAATGACAATCTGTGGAATAGCAAACCGAGTCAGCAGCACAACTGATACCCAACCAAGATGACAAGACGCACCTTCCCAGAGCCGAAGATCAGCGCCGTCGTCTTGGGATCGCGCAGCCGCATGATTACCGCCGAGAAGCGCTGCACACAAATGATAGCACCAGTAGGTTAGCCCTCGTCGGCTAATAAGCGTCCAAACCTGTCAACTGACGCACCTTGGGGTTGTACTCGGCGTTGCGCGCATGCAGCGCGATGATCTTCAGGTCCAGCGGCGTCTTCAGGTCCACCGTGCCCACGACGTTCCTGCATAGATCACGGCCGCGTTGTTTTAGTACCAGGAAGAGAAATAGCAGGCTCCTCGGTTCAGTCGTACATGATCTTGACCTGCAGGTTGAGGCGCTCCTCCCAGTCGTCGTCCACCTGCAGTTCGCGAGCGCCGACGTGCTGCAAGTCGCGGCTCGGGTCCTCGACGAGCGCGAGTTGCCGCTCCTTGACGGCGCGCGAGCTGCTGCGCGTGGACTTCCCCATCGTTCAAGTTTTGTTGGCAGAGATTAGTAGTAATAGAGATATAAGTAGTACTACGAAAACGAGTAATATATCCATACAAATCGAAATATCAGCAATAAACGACGTAGTACAATGCAACAATAATATAAATATAAGAAGCACTACTGCACGCATTTATATAATATATTATATGAGTAGTGCTGATATCAAAATATTATCTAGAAATTAATGTATTGTGCGAAAGAACTGAAATTTTATTGTAAAGTTTAGGCTGGCGAAAGCAGAATGTCTTTACAGTTAGCAACTTTCATACGGTTGCGGTTAGCAAGCGGAACATGAAAAGCAGGGATCGAGTTAAAAACTTCTTCAAAATATTGTTTTTGTCGAGCTCTGCTTTACACAGATTATTAGTAATAAGGAATATTTTATTACAAAGAGCAACAATCAGTTCAATAATGTGGAGATATTAAATAGTAATAAATTCTATTATTAACCCAAAGAGCAAAGCATACAGGGAACATTTCAAAGGGGCTGTTGTTTGTCGCTCTTGAACGAAATGTAGAAGTGAGGTTTATTAATCGTCTAGCTCTGCGCTCGTTTGCGACTCCTCATATACATGCCTCTTGAGAAGGATCATCCGTTCTGAAACTACTCATCCGTTTTGCAACTACCTATAGTTGCTACGCTCAAGTGCTGCTCTGTTGGGCTGCAACCCCAACGGATGATGCGCTTCGTAGCTACAGCACTTCCCCCACCGGAGGCTTCGGTTTGTCTTTGAAAGAGCTGCTGATCTGCTCTGATGGCCGTTACGGAAGATGAAGCGCCTTGTGTAGCGCTCGTACCGCTGGCAACTTGGCATGCTTCTGCACAAATGCTCGCACCACCGTCGGTACGTCTTGTAGCTAGACAGTAGCGGGTTCCAAGGAGTCCTCAGCATCACTTAGACCCCGCCAGCGCACTTCGACTTCGTGCTACTTCAACGTCGTGTTGTAGCACGCCTTCAACAGTTGCTCCACGACGTGGCCTTCGCTGTTGTGCGCTATGTGGCGAAGGAGGTCCTCAGTCACGTTCAATAAGGCATCAGCATAGAATTTTTGACGACTGGCATGCGCTTCGCGGCGCTGCCCGGTGACCAAGTCTCAATCTCAAAAACCCAGTTGGAGATTGTCGCCCTCAATTGAACCGGACCACACCACTTGACCTGAAGCTTACTCCTCGTATGCTGCCATACGTCGGCGTACAACACATAATCACCGATATCGAACTGCGCCATTGCTGCTCCCTTCGAGTGGTTCTGTGTAGCTTGACCCGCGGCTCGAGTAGCCTTATTCACCGTGCTAACCCGGCGATGCATACCATCAAACGCCTGCTGTAGCTTCACTACGTACTGACACTGCGAGACTTGGATACTGTCCAGTGTCACGGGGTCTGTCGGACCAGGTACGGCAATGCTATCAGCTGGGCACATTGTTGCTAACCCCATCATCGCAGTGATGGCTACACCACCCACTGCTGGAGGTGGAGTGTTGTTCAGCACCATCTGCACTATCTTCATTACTCGAGGATATTCGCGTGACTGCACCATCTATTCCGATAGTACTGCGCGGTAGCATCGCAAGGTTTCCAGCATCACCACTTCCGCCGTACTGTTAGTACATGGACATCGAGCTGATGAAGTGGTGATGAGCCCCCAACGCGTGTCGAAGAGCTGCGATTGTTGTGTGTCCCCTGGTCACTAACCCAAGTTCGGCACACCCCAAATGTTGCAAACCAGTCCAGAAGAGAGACAAATGTGGTGTCTGCATCGGCGGCCTCACATAGCAAAGCTACACAAACTTAGAATCATTATCTTTAATGACCAGGATATAGACCTCCCCCGAATCACTCCCCCATGTACAAATAGTCCCAATGAGTGAACTCGTTCGGATGCTCAACATGCATCGCTTCTCCAAGAAGCCCTGGCTGCAGCGGCCCCCCTGTCATGCTCGCACAATGCAGGCAGCGATGAACAAAGAACTCGATGTCCTTGTTCATGTCCGACCAAACCAAAACGGGATCCAATCTGCATCTGTGTCGTTGAGACACCCCAATGCTCAGCAAACCCTGAAGTGGCTCACCACGCAGATTTGCACCTGCAACACTACGGCGACGTCCGGGATCCAAATTCGGACCTTGCCGCCTTTAAACAGTTGATCCGATTCATCCTGATCTAGATCTCCTTGCGACGGTACTGTAACAGCCTGCGCGTCGACAATCTCCTTCAGTGCTGGTCAAATAAACGAGTTATCCAGCTGAGGTGATAGTAAACCTACCTGTCGAATCGCACACACTGTTCGGAGCATCGAGCCCCACCTAGAGAACCGGTCAGCTCATACATTTTCATCGCCCGCATGTCATATATCTCGTACTTATATGCCATTAAAAGCAACGACCAACGACGCAATTTGTCGACCGTGTACTTCATAACCGATCTGGACACGTTGTGCGGGTCGAATATGTATCGACTGTTGCGGTGGTCTGAGAACAAAGCGACACCACCCGGTCGATGCAGCAGATAGTCCGCCCGACGGCAGGTTTCGACGATAGTGTGCGCTTCTTTCTCCACTATTGCCCACCGCTTTGCGAACCCAGTAAAAATGTCGTTTAACATGAGCAGCGGCTGTGGCCGGTGCACAGTCTCCGGCGAAATTTGCGTAATTGCGGTGCCCCAGTGTTCGTCGCTTGCATCCGTGTAAACTGTGAGTCTCTTCGCAGGGTCAGGATGTGCCAGCTGTAGCACTCATTGCAGCGCGTCCTTCCATTGAGCCAGGCCAGCATCTCCTGCGAGCCCTCACCCCACATCACTAAGCTGGACTCTTCGTACCAGCATTTCTTGCGCCCACCTGCTTCTTCAAACACCTTCTCCATGAACTGTACCAACGGGTCCTCCACTTTGTTGAATACCGGGATTTAATTCCGCATCCAATTTAGAGCACATATAGTTCCTGACCTGTGGCAGGTGGTGGCAGGTTGATCAGGGCAGCCACTCTGGCTGGATCGTGGCGCACACCTTTGCCCAACACAATACGACCACATAACAAAAGCGCCTCGCGCAAGTAGAACGAACATGTCTTCGGGTTAAACTTCAAACCTTTCTCCGCGCAAATGGTAAGTACCTTGTGGAGGAACACCAATAGCCCTTCATACTGCTATCATACCCAAGAAGGTATCAATCCAAATCAACAGACCTTTGTTAAAATTATCGGCAAATATCTCCTGCACTGTTGACTGCACGTACACTACACTATTCGTGCCGACCATTAGCACTCAAGTTGGCGTGATCACGCCTTCTTCGGCTAGGATCGAATAAATTTCATGCAGCCATCGCAAACTGCCAGAAACCTTTGAAAAAGTCAAGGGAGAAGTAGCGGGACGAACCCATAGGCGGTCAAAAATTACCTCCAGAACCGGCATGGGTCATACTATCTGCTCCACGCACCCATTGGGACCCCGTACATCCACAGTCATACGACGGTCTCCAACCTCGTACTTGTTCACGTGCGGCGATGAACACCATCGGCTCTTAGGATTTCGATAGCACAGCCCCTGCGGCGAATAACGGGTCGATATGCTCCTTCAGAAATGCCCGGTTTGCTTGTGAATACGCCAGAGCGGGGCGAGGGTCCGTGCTCGAAAGCACCCAGCGAGCTTGCAGGTGAGGCTGCACCGCCTCAGCTAACCCCCCCATCGTTGACCCTGCAGCCCCACTGCCACTTCGGCAGCCGTCAACAATCGGTACTGCTCTTCGAGGTACTGCCGATGCTCCTCCATCTGCCACTGCATCTCGTCTTGCTACTAGAGCAGTGCAGACTGCCGGTCGCGTTGTGCTTGCAGGTATTCTGACGTCTTCTCAGCAAGACAGTCTTGCTGTCGGTGTACCTGGCCTAGCTGCTCAGCCGTCGACTGTGTACTGTAGCAAAGTGCTAGGCTAGGGCTTCGACTTGTCGTCTGGTCTCTCCGCCTTGGAACACTGCCGTCCTTGTTGTCGTTTCCTGCACCTGCAAGTTGTAATCGGCGAATGGCGGCAACCACGGATACCCCCCCCTACCAGCGACTCCCAGGCTAAAGAATTGTTTGTTGTTTGTCGCTCTTGAACGAAATGTAGAAGTGAGGTTTATTAATCGTCTAGCTCTGCACTCGCTTGCGAATCCTCATATGCATGCCTCTTGAAGGATCATCCGTTCTGAAGCTACTCGTCCGTTTTGCAACTACCTATGTTTGCAAGGTTCAAGTGCTGCTCTGTTGGGCTGCAACCCCAACGGATGCTGCGCTTCGTAGAGCCAGCTACAACAGGGGGAATCGAAAAACATGTTCAAAGAGGGACTCGATAAACGCATAAACCTGAATTGCTACAACAGTATCATTTCCAGTGCTCCGTCTGCTGATGCAGACCGGTTAGCTCTGCATCGCCTGTATCGTCTATTCCGTCGGCTATCTTAGATATCAACTGGTGGTGGAGGCTAAAAAGTGGTTTGTAGGGTTTCAAGTTTTGAGTGAGTCCCCCTTTGAAAATGTTTTCAATTCGACCCCCCCCCCCTCCCCCTCCGGAATTTCCCCAAAAGCAAAATACAAAACTTGGGCCAAAATAGTACCGTAAACGACTTATAAACGTTCATAGTGAAGCAAAGTCGAATAAGGAGAGTCCTCCGGGACCAACTATCGTTGATTCTTGTCAGATCTATTAGTTTGGACCTATCTCGGCATCGCTTGCCACCTCATTCCGCTATTTACTAGCTTGACACCATTGTAGCAGCACGCCCACTCCCAACCGGGATGCCGACGGAGGCTGAAATCTGTTCCAAATTCTTCGAGGAAAGACATGACTTCCGCTACAGTTGCAATGTCTGCAACGGAAACGCAAACAGGGCCCGGCTCCTGGCTACTCCAACCTCATATCGCATCTGACCACCAAGCACCCGACTACCTCACCGAGATGGCTACAGCCCGCCATGCGGGAAATGGGTCAATCGAGTCGTTTGGGTTCGTCTCAACTGCAGTGGACCATATCTGGCTGTGCTGGTCGCACGAAGTGTCGCCACACTACGTGTCACCTTGAAGGAAGACGTACTTGGCACCACTTCTATTAACAGGCTTTCAGTACGTGGCATCAGTGCCACTCGTTATGCAATTCACTAGGTTTAACTATGGTAGATCGTTAGAGTCGTACATGCAGCTTTGCCGCAGATAAAGACAGCAATAACAGTTCAGTTTTAGCATTAAAGAGTGTGTTTACCTCGGTTAGGGATACCGACTCTTTCAATAATACAATAGTGACCCAAGCCTCTGCGGAGACCTTAGGGGTTCGGAGAACCATCAGCTACGACTCAGAGAGCCCTACGTCTTCCTTTGACGCACTACGCTACGCAACCCCACTGCATCTGCACCCCACGACATCCAATACACTAAATGCGAAGATGCACCTCGTCGCCAATTGGCAATATGATCGAAGAGGAGACGGGGAAAGTGTTTGGCGTCCCTTTTAGCGGGTGGACACACGGCTCTACCCACTATGTCGCGGTGTTCGTCGTCTACATTTTCGGTGGTACGCTCCGTCGCTGGCTGCTCTCAGTTTCACCGCTCGACGATGGGTCGCAGACGGCAGGTGCCCAGATCGGCCACTTCAAGCGAGTGCTGGGCCTCTACAAGACACTACATATGGGTTTGTTCGTCGTAGATGACAACCTCTTTACGAATCGTGCCATTGCGAGCAAGATGGAAAAGCCATTAGTCGGCTGCGCTAACCACCGCCTCAACCTGGCGGTGCAAGTTTTCCTGAAAAGCTACAAGGCAGAGCTGGACAAGGTCAACGGGTTGATGGTGCAGCCTCGGCAGCCAAACAACAGCGCCGAGTTCATCAAATTCACCGATCTACGTCCGACCAAGCGAAATGTGGCGTACTCTACACGCCAGATGACCTCCGGATTCGAGGCAAGATACGAAAGTTGAAGCAGGCGAAGACTTTGCACCGTCTGCGCCGACCAACTCGAAGCTCGCGGTACTGGAAGGGATCTACGCCTTTTCGACAGTGTATACAATAGTACAAGACAGGTAGACATCCATGGCGGACACCCGACTGATATATATGGCTCGCTGCTGGAGAGGCCGAAATGGACACGCACCTGGATTCGACATCGAAGATTGTGTAATCACCAAATTTTCATAATGCTGCAGTTAGCGTGACAATCGGAATACATGCTGAGGCTAATAGTGCCGCGAAATTCGTCACTGATAGCCCGGTCGTCGGCGAGATGCGCAAGCGGAACCAAGCTCCAGACTTCGCAACGACGGTCCTAGCGGAAGGCGCGGCACCGTACAGAGCAGGAAGGACATCCACGGTCTACGTCCCACGTTTGTTATTATTATTGTTTCTTGTCGAGCTGGATTTGACACTTGTGTAAACGATCGATCCTCCGTAAAATATACTATTTTATTTTCCGACCCCTGGTGTAAAGGCGATCCAGTAGGTTAATCCAACCAAAGATACTCCGCGTTGAAACAATACAAACGCATTCAAGTTAGTGTCAATAGTGATCTATAGTGTAAATAGTGATTTATTGACACTAACTTGAATGCGTTTGAAACCACGACTCAGGCCACGGCTAAGACTGCAACAGGCTAGGCGGTTACCGGTAATAGCTTACATGTAGCGATGAGTAAGCTTGCAGAAGGCTCAGGGACTGAGCCAACTATTTAGTCTGAGCAAAATTTAACTCTGTTTTAGTATTAAGGCCAGGCGGTTTCCCTTGGCCTAATGTGAGCCACTCAAACGCAGGTCGACTGCTGATAGGCCCGACTCCTCACTTTTGACCAATCAAAGAGCGACATATCAACACAAGCTAGCCGTGCGCTGATCTACCTACTTATGCAATTAGAGGCCCATTACAAATACGCAGAGACTCCATATCACGGCGGTTCCGACACCCAAACCCTTTCTACTTTCGACAGGTGGGATGATAGTAAATGCCACGACAATACTAGGGTTACGCGACGGCTGGGATAGGATAGTGGTCATGAAGATTTTTGTGCACGCGTGATTCATGGGATCGGCCCGTTCCGGGCGAAGCTCATGAATATAACGCGCGCACAGGTGCATCGTCTCCAGCCGACGTACCTCTCTCTAGACTCTAAGTGGAATGGTGCTGTATGGTATGGTGCTGAGGCTGCTTCATCGAAGTGTTCCCGACGCACAGATTAGAGCGTTATTTGGAGTGGGCGGGTCAAAGCTTACACTACTAAAAACATGATTGAGGATAGTGTTGATACATATAGTGGGTAAAGCTCCAAAACATGCATTGAGTGTTGACGATATTGAGTTCTTCTGTAGTACTTGTCTCGAGTGGAATATGGAAGAAGCCCCCCCCCCCCTTGTTCACATCACGATCCTCGGCAGTATCTGGCAGAGGCGGGTATCACTCTGGTGGAGCTATGGGAACGATACAGTCGAAAATCCAAAGTAGATCTGCATCGCGTGACGCTCTATAATCGCTGGACACAGTATGTTCATACAGAAATTCCTGGATTTAGATTGTCTCGTGCAAAGCAAAATGTATGCGACCCATGCATTAGAATTGACGTTGCATTACAGAGATGTGATTTGAGCGTTGGTGAACGGAGTGAGAGAAAGTCATGCACCTCGACGCAGTGGTAGCGACGACGAGTCCTCTAATACAAGCAACCCGATCGGCATCAAAGGCGACAGCGACAGACCCGCCGCGACTCCAACAGTCGAAGTCCAGCTTTGAACAGAGACGACTAATAAATTGCATATTCCTGTACATGGGATTTTTGAGAGCCGGGTTCTTTTGGTGACTTGGGGGAGTTCTCTGTTGTGTGTACGAGACTGGGGTCTTTCTTTCCTTGGAAACATCGACTTCACCAGACCTTTCACATGCCCTACTGTCTGGTTGCTAGTAGATCTCTGGTTGTCGTCGCCTCCGTCCAAATGGCCCACATCTTCCGTATCACCTGCAGGATCCGGTGTGTGTCGGTCAAGTGGCTATCGAAATGGGAGTCACAAGCTGTGTGACAGTAGTTCTAACCATCCCGTAGATCGGCCACGTTCAGAAATAGCGGTACAATGACGCCGTGCATGCGGGGTCGAACGAGACGATATCCTTCGGTAGGTTTCTGCTGGCTGCGCAGAGTATTCTCCATGTCTGCCGCTTGGCGGTTAAACAACTGCGGCGGACGTGGCATTGTCCGGTTCTGAAGTCAGTGCGTCGTCTGATGACCGTACCAGACTGACCGCTGCATATCGCGTGGTGGCCGCTCCTCCTTCAATGACGCTCTTCCATGTACGCTGCAACGCGGGGAGGTTTCTCAAGAATACGATCACCTGTTGCAAGTATAAGCGAAGTCAGCCGCTGTACTCGCTTCTGCGGGATGTAAACAAGAAGTAGTAACACAAACGACGCATGTCCGTGCTTGCGAAGGCAAATCTTGTGCCATATCGCAGCCAACTGACTGGTAAATGCATCGGGCTCGTTGGACAGCAGCAGGTACTTCTTTTCGGAGCGGGTTTAGTTGGATTAGCGTACACAGCTACTGACTCTCTCCACGCCAGTCCGTTCGGGATCTCGAAGATGCGCTTGATATACCCTACTAGAACGTCGTAGCCGTCGTCTACCAATAATGTAAAATCGTGACCAGGCATGCGGTCCCGGTACGGCGCCAAATGCTCGCCGTATTTGATGTTCAGCCCGCAGTGAACATTTGGAGGCAGTTGCGCTACATTTGCTGCTGCAGCAAACATATCTACAAAAGGCCCAGTAGTTAGCTCAATACCAATAGACACAGACAGTTTCACGAAAATCAAATTGGCAGCATAACGCCCTCTGAACGCGCACTTACCACTCCTTCACGAAGATTCTGCTGGGTCCCGCCGGTAGTGGTTGAGCTGGCACAGTGTATTGGCAAGCTGCTGCAAACAGATCAACAAAACACCCAGTCACCCTAATTTGCGTTCACACAATATCTCACATAAAATAGTATCGGTGAGAGTAATTGCGGTTGGCACTGTAGTGTTTTCTAGGACACTTTCGCTTGCTATAGCTATTACTTGACTGTAATAAACTCCGGAGCTGGGTATTTTGGTGATCCAGGGTTTGGTAGTAGTGAGCATTTTGCATGAGTAATGATATTGATCGACTCTGGAAACAGGGATTCTCATTAGCTCTACTAAATCGGCGAATGCATTATCATTATCACTAATACTATCACTGATAACGCACTACTACGCTACTAACAAATGTCTACCATATGCTTCGCTTGCTCTCTTTCATGATTATGCCGCAGTATCAGCTGTCGTTGAGCTCGCTTGCGAGGCTTTGCTGTGATCGACCATGGAACACAGGAGAGCTTGCTGCGATTGCAAGAGCTGCGGTTCAGTTCATGCATGGGGCTGAAGGACGCCAAGCTACACGTGAGCCGCAAAGTAATCGGAGTGTACCTGATTAAGTACCCCCCCCCCCTCCCTAAGTGAAGGCGCTTGTACCCAAGAGCAGGTTTGTTGCGCGTGTAGAGGAATGCTTGTATATCCCCATCGCAGACATGTTGGCGTGGACGGTGGTGATGAATGATGTCGCCGCTGGACCTGCTAAAAATGACGGAGAACAGGACTGCTGTCATAAACGAGCTTATCGAGATCAAGCGACGGATGGCTGCTCGACTCCTCGTGCTTAAAGCTGCTATCATCAAGCGACCTGCTCAAGTATCAACAGAAGAAGCACAAGAACAGGAGATATCAGATCAAGCACCGCCGTCAAAGCCTATAAGAAAAGCTGCTACCAACCTCTCCTCGATGTGGTTCGAGTGGTACACAAAGCTGCCTCGGATCTCTAACGATCGGCTGAAGAAATCACCTGGTCGTACCGTACATGGAGCTCTTCCTTAACGGTGGTTTCCAGCTGCGCGAAGGCGCGGAAGACTTCAAAGACCGCGTCCTCGAGATAGGCCAACGAACGTAATCGGCTATTCTCGCATTCTTGAGCGACCACGAAATCCTAGCGAAATGTGGTGGCAGTATACTGGGCGAGATGCAGATCCTTCATCGCGTTGGAGGTCTCAATCATCACATCGTTGTGTTTCACAGTCAACCCACCGCGGAGAAAATCATCAACCCAGTACCTGAACATACTAGCCTAGAGAGCGAGTAAATTTATTTCATTCGTGCATCCGCAATAGCGGTACAAAGTTAACTCGACTGCTTGACTTTTATGGTGCAAAAGTGCATAACGACCTTCAAGACTTCGTGGAGACACTCGCAGAAAGCCAAGTTGACGTCCATCGCATCGGCAACGAGAAACCCAACTTCGATGGGGCTTACGTCAGGAGAATAGAGAGGCAGGAAAAATAGCAACGCACTGGTTGTGTGAACTAAATCTAGGAATTCTTTTCTTGATATATGTGGATTTTGACGTTATTCCATGGATTCAGAAAAGGGAGATTCTTTCTTGAAAACGTCGTGAAAGTTGAGTCTCATAAATGCATCTTCGACTTTACCCCATGCAAATAATCCCGCCACATACATTGCAGCTAGGAGGAGCGCTTTCCACTTGAACAAGGAACGCTCACATTGACGGGAGTGTTGCGTGCCGACCATTCATGCCGACGCAGAAGAGACCTATATACTGTGAATTCCGTTGAAATTTGCCGATGACGCCTCTTGACGAAACCCCGGCCAATCGACACTGGTCTCCAATTGACCAAAAGTTAAAGAGAGGTCACGATTTATATCGAATCACCGATTATCAGTCAGTAGTTATCGCTGACGCTCTCGCTCGTGGGGCTATTGGGCTCGTTCCCGTGAAGCTCACGCCGGCGCTACCGCTCGTTGAGTTCTCTTCTGTGCTCGCTCTGGTGGAGTTCTCGCTCGCGGCGTTTTCGCTCGTGGCGTTGTCGTTGGAAATCTCGTTCGTGGAGTGCTCGTTAGGGTTCTCGCTCGTGTGCAAGTCGACGAGCGTGTTGGTTTCTTTCGTGGGGTTGTACGTGATGTTCGCGCATTCGTTCGTGGAGGCCTCGCTGTTTTCGTTGGAGCCCCTACTGGTATTCTCATTGGCGCTTTCGCCCGTCGGGTTGTCCGTGGACACGCCGCTCGTGGTGTAGTTGGTTGCGTCTTTGCTCCAAATGTTCTCTTCGGTTGACTCGCGTGAGGTGTCCTCGCTTTTGCTCGTGGTGTTGTGACCGATTTCGCGCTCTGTGATTCCGAGGTGATTCGAAGGTCGGGCTCTACAAGGACAAGGTCTACCCGTGTGTGCTTAAACGTCAGGATGGAAGAAGCGGCCATGAAACAGCATGCACATCCAAACACGGTATTCCACTGCCTGTACGGATATTATAGGCTTGGCTATTCCAAGAAAGATTTAGCTCATGTCTACAGCTAGGACGTCAAAACGATCGGAAACTGGATTCGAGTGTATGAGAGTTCTGGAACGTTTGAGCGGGCAAGATCTAGTCGTGACAATAAAATTTCAGAAGCTCAACGCAAGTGGTTGTTTAATTACTTCCAAAAGAGGCCCCTCATCTATCTAGATGAAGCCCAAGATGGGTTTAGACGTGCCTACCATACCACAATCTCGAAAACATCGGTGTGGGGGGTAATTCATGACTTCGGCTTGACTTCGAAAGTGTTGGAGCGCCGGACGATGCATATCAACGAGCAAGACGTATTCCGCTTTACGGAGGAGTTAAGTCAAATAGATTGGAGCGCCACCAGAATATTGTGTTCCTCGATGAGGTGCCCTTTGATACTCGAGGCATGATTCGAAAGCGCGGCTACTCTATTGGAGGGAAGACTGTTACTATTCGCGGTGATTTCCAGCGAAAACCGCGTGTTTCGATTCTGGCATTCATTGGTGTGAGCGGAATCATTGACTACTACGATACAGAAGGAACGTTTGATCGAGTTCAGTTTGTGAAATGTTGCCACGATTTTGCGTACTCGAAGAAGGGAATATTCGGCAATACCCAGGCCCCAACTCGGTGTGGATTCTGGATGGTGCTGCTATACACCGTCATCCTGAAAGCATTCACTTTCTGCGTAGTATTGGTGTAGTACCATTTTTTCTGCCGGTGTATTATCCATTCGTCAATCCAATCGAGTACCTGTTTGGGTACGTGAAGAAGTCGTTTCAGAGACATTATGTCGAGTCTAGCGGCCGCGATCTGACGCCATTTGTGGCAGAATCATTCAGCCGATTTGAGTTGTTTAACATGGCGAAAGTGTTTAAGCATTGTGGCTGGATAGTTCAAGGTTACTTCAACCCCGTAGGGCAATTGGCAAAAGAAATCGAACTACAGTAAATCCTACGGATAGGATTGATCAAGCAAACGATGAAGATGAAACCAACTTGGGATTTACGGTTAGGCAGTTCGAATCGTAGATTGGCGCTATTCATGATCAATATCGTTGATGTTTTCCATCAGGTCTAATGGATCTACGACGTCCTGCAGTGGAAGCACATCGCGGATAAATGCTTCAACAATGAACATACGCGTTGCGAGATTTCTTTCGTTCATGTCCATCAGTCTTCCCAATGCCTCATAACTTTGGCGTAGCTGCAGGTAGTCCGCCTTGCTCCGTTAACACTATCCAGTGCTAGATTGGCTGAGCGTGAGATGATTGATACATGCTCCTCGATGTGAGAATCAGATGCACCTAGCAGCCTTGCGACATGGTCGGGCGGAGGTTGGTCAATCGATGCGTACCAAGTCGAGCGATTCAAATTTCGTGTCAAGTGGTTTGCCCACATTCTCCAGACAACAGCAGAACCTTGGAATGTGGTGGCCCACCGCTCTTGAAGCCTTTCAACGACCTCCTGAAGAGAGGCCACAGCTGTTGCACCAGCTCGGTCAATATCCAGCGAATTGATGCAAGCACGCTTAAAGCTCACAAGGTCTTGTTTTGTGGCGACCGCGGTACCGTACTCGTAAACAAGCAATGTGATTGTTTCTCCTTGAACAGCATGGAGCCACGAATTCCATGCATTTTCCGACTTGGTGCTATCGACTATGTATCGCTTGGACTTGAATTGCATGACTTGCTCCAATCTTCCAGCTCTGGGACAGCCACCGACCACTCGCCTTGAATTTTCACTGCTCTTCCCTTTACCCGAGAGCTGAATTGCTCCCATAGTTTGTGTAGGATGATAGTAAATGAAGATCCATTCACCGCAACATCACTGAGCGTCTCGCCAGAAGTGTGCCGCTGGTCGATTGTCTCCTTGATCAAGGGCCTGACAACGAGCAGATAAAGCAGAGCATCTGTTGGCAGGTCATCACTGTCTGCCGATGCATGGATGTCGTCTCGGCCTTGTGCTAATTCTTCCAACCGGGGGGATCGCCGCTCAGAGACGAGGGACATCAGGACTGCATGACGTTTGGGGGGACGGGGAAGCCTCTCGTTGTGACGCTTGGGCGCTACTCGCGCTTGATGCTGAAGCTGCCAGACTGGGCGATCTGCGCGCAGGCGGGGTTGGTTTTGGGATTGGAGTCAAGCGAGTGGAGCCTTCCATAGACGTGCGGTTACCCTCTGGGCTTGGTAGCGACCGAGACATCTGCGGAGATCTTCTTGCCTGCTGACCTTGTCCAGAGCTAGTCGGCGAAGTCGCAAGCCATGGGGATCTCCTTGTAGCCGGTATACGCGCAGCATATGGTGTTGCGCGCCTCGTAGTGCGTTGACAGCGTGCTTGTGTTCGCTAGGGGGCAGACGCAGTGACTTCTTCGTTTCCAGTGGTGGAGCCCGCCATTAGCGATTTGGATGCACTTCTGTCACTTGTCAAAATGCATATCTAGTATTCTTTATCCCAGGCCCAGCGATTCGCCATGGGCGATTCAACCAACCGCCCATGGAAAATTTGAGTAGAACCTACAATAGTGTTAACGAATGCACTGCCAGGTTCCTAAAAAAGAATATAATTATTTGAGCTTTCATATTACCTTCCATATTTTGACGTTTTGTTTATAAACACAAGTCGGTCTAGAATAGGCTAAGCCGAGATAAACTCTTGCCGCTCGCGAGGCAGGCTCGAGCTCGTTTGGTCAAGGTTTTGCGAGTCAGCCCGAGGTCGAAACGCAGTGCGCGTCGCGTCCGACAAACAGAGTCTGCCGGGAACGTTAGCCTAAATTGCTTCTCGAAGCTGTTCAAAATAAAAACGTGCGTGGCTTCCAACTTATTCCAATACAAACGCACACACAGGAGCGGGCTACTTCGATCTCTTCCCAATAGCCGCCTACTTGTCTACGTTATTTGTGAGTAGGAACCTTTGGTACCATCCCGTAAGACCTCGCTCGGAGATTCCAAACAGCGCAGCCACCAGGGTCGGCTGTATGTCGTCCCGAATGCTATACAAGAGGGTGGTTTGACCGGCTGACAAGGCTTGGCACCAGCGCACACTGAAACATACATTTATTATTGTGTCTTTCGCCTATTTTGGCGGACAGGCAGTTAATTATAGCGAAATTAGATCCAGAAATAGGTAATCTTCCATGATTTAGTGCTATTTCTACCTAAAATTGTGCGTTCTTCCCCTACACAATCGACCAGCATCTGCAAGCTCATAGGCGGAGATAGGCCGGGGTAGAGCCCGAATGGCGGGTAGCAAACCGCCAATCGCCAATGTGTTGCTCTAACTTGGGTGAGATTAGCTTATTCGGCTCTAATGCAGCCACGTCATCGCCTAGATAATTTCGCCGAAGGACGTGCCTCCAGAATTAACCCATAGTTAACATGAGAAATAGCTAACTGATGGCATATTTAGGTGTAAGAAGTGAAGATAATTAAGCCAGAACTATCACGGCAGAAATATTGAAAGGCAAAATGATAAAACTGATCAATAAAACTAAGTTAAGTAAGAATTATAAAAAATGCTTGTTGACAAAACATACTTTTTACACAGATTAGACAAATTATTGGAAAGTCATATTACTTGAAGTATATTTTTAGTTACATGCACTCTCCCCGACTTGATGGTGTTCTTGTAAGTACTGGCAGGTGAGACCATCAAGAAAACTGAAGGGAGACCAATAATTTAGGTAAGCCAAACAAGTCGCGACGTGCTCTCATTCGACCACTATTGTAGTCGTTTTTCAAAGACGATAAAAAGCCGAATCAGGCACATGTAGTCCTTTTCGTAAGTCGATCACACATTGGACACCTATAGACGGCGGTCGTGGCTTGATTCTTCTCGAGCGACAGGCATTCAAGTGATTGAAGTACTGAACTCGGGCCATTTTGCGGATTTAGTAATTCTTTTTGTGCGTTGTAAACCAATCTGTTTGCAACGCGCAAAAAGTATTACTTTTGCGCCGAATTACTAAATATGAGTCTATCATCGCTCTTATTTGAGGGTTTCCATCCGACCAATCGCGGTGCGCTACAAATAGTGGGAGTCACGCGCCTCTCGCAGGTTTTGTTGAGGTGCGTCGCGATCTTGAGTGACTAGACGAAGCGTCCGCACTTGCATTTTTTAAAGACTGTAGGACACTGTAGGACAACAGCCACCGCGCGGCTCAACTGGCGGTGGTGCCGGCCAGTGGGCGGCGGTAGCGCAGTGGTCTCACCAAGCAGTGCTCCTCGACTGAGGGGGGGGGGGGCTTCTTGGAGCNGGGGGGGGGGGGGGGGGCATTTTGCGCGCGAGAGAAAGCCAGAGCGGGAGAATACGGCCCCCGCTTTTGTCGCATTTGACGGCGAGGTTTTTTGAAAACCGCGGGGTTTTTCACTTCTTAAGTATGCTTTGACTGGGGTTCGCCGCGCCTTTATTTTTGCTTTTTCCCTCAGTTTTGAACGGGGCGCTTCGGGCCGTCAGAGCGCTACTACAAAACCTCCGCGAGCAGCGACCAAGTAGCAGCGCAGGCCGATCGACAGACCGCCAGCCGCAGCGCGCTCTTCTCACGCGTCAGTCCTCGAGTGTGGAGTAGCCTCAAGCGCGAGGGAACGCTCGGCCACCAGGTATAAGAAGGACCCGCCCCCCTTCTCTCCATCCCCGGCCGCTCCCTTCTAATAACGCTGTGTGTGGTGCCCCGCTGGCAGAGAACCCGCGCGCGGCCCAATAGTGTGTTGTCGTCTCTGTGCTAGTATTTAACCAATGGATTCCTTCGGCTTCGACTTCGCCGGCGGCGACCTGCTGGACCTGGGCTCGCTCGGCTCGTGGAGCAACAGCGCGCCCATGGGCAACTCGCCCAACGGCGGCGGCGGCGGCGGCGGCGGCGCCCTGCCCTTCAGTGTGGGCACCCCCACGGGCGTGCAGAGCCTCGGGGACGACCCCTTCGCTTCCATGCCCAGCGGCGGCGACAATGACTTCAGCTTCGGCGACTCGCCCAACCCCTCGCCCAGCGCGCAGAGCCAGAAGCCGGGCGACAACGCCGCCCCCGCCTCGGCGGGCCCCGCGTCCTCGGCGCCGCCCAGCAGCTCGGCCGGGGACATGGCCACGAACTACTTCGGCTCGGAGCTCGAGGCCAGCGGCGCACCGTCGTCGGCCACCACCGGCGCCGCGGCGTCTACTGCGACCACAGACGCGTCCTCCGCTGCGGATGACAAGCACAAGATGAACGCCAAGAACGAGGTGGACGCACAAACCGCGAAGGAGGCCAGCAGCGCCCCGTCGTCGACGGCAGCATCGGCTCCGACGTCCAACTCGACGCCATCGAGCACCTCGAGCGCCGCGGCCACGTCGGCCGCGTCTGCGCCTCTCAAGTCGGAGACGTCTAGCTCGACGACGGGTACGTCCACTGCGTTATCTACGGCGGCCGCTTCAGCGGCGACCAAGCCTTCTCCTTCTTCTGCGTCGTCGACGGCGTCACGACCGACGCCTAGCAGCGGTGGTGCGGCTTCGTCGGCGCCTATCAGCAGCGGCGGCACCTCGAGCAGCAGCGCCACGACGTCCGCCCCGTCCACTACGTCGTCCGCGCGACCGCACATTGGCAATCAGCAACAGCAGCAGCAACAGCAACAACAACAGCAAATGCAGATGCAGCAGCAGCAGCGACAGCAGCAGTACGCCAACCAGATGATAATGAGCCAGCAGAATGGCCAGCCGCAGCAGTTTGCCGGCCAACTGTACCAACAGCAAATGCACGCGGGTCAAATGGCCGGAGGCGTTAGCGGTGCTCCGCCTACAAGTGCTGCTGGCCAGTACATGGGAGGGCAGCCTGGCCAGGCCTACCGCCCCCCGACGTCGTCATACGAAGAAGAATTTGCGCGCGTGAAGGCTATGATGATGCAGCACCCTGATCTGATCCCCCCGCCGATGGAGGTGCTTCGTATCTCGATGAGCCAGAGCGCCGCCAGCCAGCAGAGCATGGCTATGGGTGCGAACGCTTACGCGCAGCAGCGTGGCAACCCGACCATGGCTCGTGGAGGCACCCCTGGTAACGCGGCGTACGCGCAGTATGGCAACCCGAACATGATGATGGGTGGCCCTCAGCAAAACGCACAGCAAGCTGGTATGATGAACGCGGCGCGGATGCGTGCGGCGCAAATGGCTCAGCAGCAAGCCCAACAGCGTGCCGCAGCCGGTCGGACGCCTGGTGGTAGCAACGACACGCAGACGGCATGGCAGTCTGAGAATGATCTTCCTCTGCGTCGGAAAATGATCGGAAAAATGTACGTACATGTGATGGCATGCACAGCGAGCGCGATGTGATGACTAACCCATCTTTATTTACGGTTAATGCTGTGCAGAGTGAGTTTGTTGCAGCAGCGAAAGCCCGATGCACCTGCTGAGTGGATCCGACGGTTGCCGGATATGGCTAGGAGACTAGAGGATTCCCTGTACCGTACAGCTAAAAACCGGGACGAGTACGGAGATTTTTCGTCCCTGAAGACTCGACTTCAGCATTTGGCTGTGACGATGGGCGCACGGGCACAGCACAAGGCTGGAGGGAACCCTCGTGCCGCAGGCGCAAGTGGTGTACCAGGCAGTGCTGCTGGTGGTGCTGCCGGCAATGCAGCAATGATGACTGGCACCGCTCCTCCAGGCATGGCTATGAACCCGGGATCTGGCGGCATGGGTCCTCAGGGCCACGTAGTAGGCAACATGCCTTACGGAAACCGGATGACCCAGCAGCAGTTAATGCAGCAACAACACTTGCAGATGCAAATGCAGCAGAATCCCCAGATGCGGCAGCAGCTCACCCCGCAGCAGCTACAGCAATTCCAGGAAGCCCAACTGCAGCGACGGCAGCTTCAAATGCAGCAGGCGCAGCAGCAAGCTCAGATGCAGCGCC
Source organism: Phytophthora pluvialis (assembly GCA_001314425.1). NCBI lineage: Eukaryota > Oomycota > Peronosporomycetes > Peronosporales > Peronosporaceae > Phytophthora > Phytophthora pluvialis. Next base: position 29,943 of record LGTU01000260.1, read on the forward strand.
AGAACACGCTGCAGCAGCAGCAGTACCAGCAGAACCAAGCTCTTCAACGCCAAAACTCGATGCGGCAAATGCAGCAACAGCAGCAGATGCAGCAGCAGATGCAACAACGACAGAACCCGAACTACATGCAGCAACAGCAAGCCCAGGCCCAAGCTCAAGCTCGCGCGCAGGCCCAAGCTCAAGCCCAGCGGAATGGTGCAGCAAATGGTGGCGCCAATCAGCAGCGCATGAGCGGCGACATGGGCCTCGGCGAGTCTTCAGACTTCCTGAACCTGGATCTGTCGTCGTCGCTGCTGGGATCGGACGACCTTCAGGGCGATGGGAGCTCGGGTCTTTCGGGAGGTGATGCAATGAAGAACGGAAGCAACGATCCTGCTCATGTGGCGGGTCAAAAGAGAACGCTTACACAATCGCAGCAGCAGATGGCAGCAGCAGCAAATGCTGCAGCTTTCAAGCGCACAAAAGTAGGAGGAGCTGCTGGCCAGGGTGGCGGCCAGCCGGGTGCTGCACCGCAGCAGCATCCGGGCGCTGCAACCTCAGGACCCCAAGCCGCACAGCCCTCGCAGACATCGATGCAGAAGCCCGTGACAAGTACTAGCGGCTCTTCCAAGACTCCACCTATGAGTACAGTGAATGCCAAGTAACTCTCTACCCAATATGAGCGATGGTCGACAGTCAGAAGGTGGCGGCAGCACGCAACGACCCAACAAAAAGCAGCATGGAAGGATTATGAGAAAGAGCAAGCGGAACTCCACGGAGGCCCCGTTGGCGAACTTGGGCCACGGGAAGCTGGAGGGTGGTGGCGGGGCGTGTGTATGTACGCTGCAGACCTGCCCATTTTCGTGATGTGGTGTGCGTAGCGAAGGAAGCTGAGCTGGCCTTACTTGTTAGGGGTGGCGTTCATCGAGCGAGTAGATGGAGTTGGGCTCCAGTTTGTTCTGGAAGCCCCCTCACGTTCGAAGTGCACCATCAAGGACAGCGAACTTCTGCTTCGAGCGATGACATAGCACATTGTGAGTCGAGCTGCCTTCGGCACGGGCGAGATGTTTAGGCGGGAGCCCGACGAGGCTTGAAATGAATCTGTAAAGTGGCGAGATTGATTCAGGAAGAGGAAGGAGAGGATGTCAGTTGTGTTATAATTATTCTTCTGCAGTCACACTTCTGCCTTGCGTTGCAGTGCTGGATCAAGGTAGCGAGGGAAGCTGAAGATCGAAGTGCGTCCTGCGCCAGTCGTACGTGTCTGGCGTCGAGTTTTCCCGCCTTGTTGCCTCGAGTGCCTGGAGTACAGAGGACCCAACTCTGACGAGACAATCATGTCAATGACAGAGCATTTCTTCCCAGTTGATAGCTAACGTACCGTTTCGCGGCCGGGTTGGCAGCCATGTGCGCGTCCAGCAGCATGCGCCGTCGATAGGCTGTGATGAGGACAGGGAATGGGATGGCTAGATCTCCGAGCTTGCCTTCCTGAAGGTTCTCGAATAGCCGCGCCACGGGATTGACAATCTTTGCCTTCACTTGGCTAGCGCGCTTCGCCTTCGGACTTACTCCAGACCTCCCCGGTGAGACGTCTGGGCGTGCTGGAGGCCGATGCTTGGGCGTATACAGTGGGGGTGGAAATCTTCGGCTTCGCTCACGCTTGACTCGCTCTGGGTAGAGGAGATTCAAGAAGGCTTCGAACGTGACGCCGCCAGTGCCATTGCCATCTACCTCCTCAATCAAGTGCTGCACGTCGTCTCGACTGCCTGCAAGCCCGACCGACACGAGTGGGTCTTCCAGCTCATCCAACCCGACCTCGCCGGAGCCGTCAGCGTCAAGCGAGTCGAACCATCGCCTTATGAGGGTTAGTTGCTCCCTTGTGGCTTTGAGGTTGCTGCTTCTGCCGTGCTTGTCAAGCCAGCGGTGCTGGAACCACCGCAGCTCGTCTAGATTCGTCATGGCCGTGCTCGCAGCAGCATCGCCACTTGCTGAAGGATCCTTAGCAGCGTCTTTCGCGTCCTGCTTCGTCGGACTTGGACTCTCTGGTTCGGTGGTGGTAGAATTGCTTCGAGTGTCCAACGACCCATCACTGGTCACTGGAGACTCGTAAATGGTCGGTTGAGGAGCACTTGGCGGTCCCAGCAGGTCGTAGCGTAGTTGACCTCGATACCGAGAAGGTGGCTATTGCAGCAACACACTCAACATTTAGTCAACTCGATCTCAAAACCACTGTAGACGACCGAGAACTCGCTCACCCGACGAGGACTCAACGGCGAAGGCTCAATCGCTCGAGTGCTCCGCCAGGCCCCACGATGCAGCATGGAGTCTGTCGCTGACGCAAACGGCAGCACCTTCGGCTGCGTCGGCGAGACACTCAACAACTTTGGCGACGACATGACGCTGGCAGAAGGACACTGCAAACGCTGCTACAGGCAGGAAGAGCAACCCCAGCATCATCCGCTATAAATGGCTACACTTCAACTTTTCGATGGTCGTAACACTATGTACGATACACCATTTCAATCTCGGCCAGTCAACAATGGAGCTCCTGGAAGTCGTGGCCCGCGATGAGCTCGATCCCGAGGCGCTGGAGACGCAGCAGCGCTTCGTGGCGCTGGAATTCCCAGCCCGGTTCGGCTCCAAGGTCATGGGGCACCTGTCCACCAAGTTTCAGCCGCTAACGGAGCTCGGGTTCGCGCACCTCAAGCGGCTCAAGAAGCACCCGGAAGCGCCGAAAACCCTCGTGGCGCTCGTTTGTCCATTGGATTCCAATGATCCGGGGGCTGCGACGTCCTCCCAAGAATTGCAACAACTGGAGACAACGTTCGAGGCCAAACTCACGACGGCGGAGGCTCTGAAGCTGGCTCCGCGCACTCGCGAGCTATTCGAGAAGCACACGAAGCACTGGCCGCTGATCTTCCACGCCAGCATCGAGGAAGCTGCAGCGTTGCCGCCACTTGAACACGCCGAGAAAGAGAAGATGGAGAAACAGTTGAGAGCGGCGGTGGGGGTTGGTGGCAAGTTGAGGGCGGAGAGACAGAAGACGCTCAGCTGTGCGTGGGGTTGCGTGGTCGTGGACCCCGAGACGGAAGAGCAGGTTGCGACGTCGGAAGTAAGTGCGGACGTACAGACCAGGTACAAGTTTGAGGCGATCTATCACCCGGTGATGGTGGCGGTGGATGGTGTTGCAGAGCGTGACCGACGGCGAGAGGTTGAGGTAGATGAGGAGACGGCTCGCAAGAAGCAGAAGTGTGGCGAGCGAGACGACGCAACGAGCTCAGCGATGAAGGACGACGAGGGCAACAAGGAGGAGCAACAGAGCGAGTCGTACTTGTGCACTGGATATGACATATACCTCGACCGTGAGCCTTGTGCGATGTGCGCCATGGCGTTGGTCCACAGTCGCGCTCGACGTGTCGTCTTTGACCGCGCCAACCCTGGCGACGGCGTGCTCTTGAGTTCTTTCAAGTTGCACACGATCAAGTCACTGAACCACCACTATCGCGTGTTCCAGCTGGCGCTTACGTCCGATGCGAAGACTGCATAGATCTTAGCAGCAAAAGAACGAGTAGAGTGGGAATTTGTCTGTATTAAATACACGTGTACACGACGAGAGCGGGGGTGTCAGGAAAACTAGGCGAGATAAAAGTGTGGTGTCATATTATACTTACTAGCTTTCTGTAGTAATAAATGAAACCTCGAGGTTTCTGCTACTGGGACAAGAGAAGATCTAGGCTGCAAAATCCTTGCTCATGGCCTCAAGTCTTGGTACGAGTTCGTTAAAGGTCGGGCGCTGGTCTTGCTTCTTCGTCCAGCAGTCTTCTAGCAGTTTGCCAAGCGCTGTAGGCGTTCCATCGGGCACGGTCGGACGCAGATTTCCGCCAGCAACGCCATTCATAATGTCACTCGAGCCCAGATCCGGGTAAGGCTCGCCCCAAGCAAGCGCCTCCCACACGATGATCGAGAAACTGTAGACATCGCACGGGGTGCCGTACTTCTCACCACGCAGCACTTCAGGTGCCACCCAGAGCGGGCTACCACAGATCGACATGGTCTTACCAACGTCGCGGAACTTCGATAGACCAAAGTCTCCGATCTTGGTACGCATCCGGTCATCCAAAAGGATGTTCTGGGATTTGAGGTCGCGGTGGATCACAATCGGATTGTGGTTGTGCAGGTACGCCAACCCCTTAGCCATGTCGAATGCCACGCTGTAGGCAAGACGCAGCTGGCGAGCCGTGTCGGGGCGTGGCATTTTGTGGTAGATATCGAAGAAACTTCCGTTCGAGAGCAACTCGGTCACAAGTAACAGCGTCGGCGGCTTGGAGCACGAGCCCATGAACAGCACGATGTTCGGGTGGTGTAGCCCCTTCATGATGCTGCACTCCTTCTCAAATTCGACCAACGTGTTCTTGGGAACGCCGCTCACGTGAAGCTTCTTAATGGCGACAGGGGTGCCGAAGTAGCTGCCCTTGTACACGACGCCGAAGACCCCACGTCCGATAGCGGCATCCACGATCAGATCTTCCTCGCGAATTGATAAACCATCGTCGTTTGCTGGTCCGTTCGTAGCGCTTACGATCTTCCGGTCCGGGTAGATAATCTGGTCCTCCCACTTCTCGTCGCCGCAGTGCTTGCTCAGAATGGACTGCAGCGTCGAGATGATAATGGAGAAGGATGGTCGTGCGTAAATCTCGGTACTCCAGCAACGAGTCATGAGGCTGTAGAGATCCTGCATGGCGTCTCCAGGAGGTAGCTCCAGCGCGTGGAAGTCGGTGGGGCGCTTCCCTGCCTGTACCACGAAAGGAACAGCGTCCACCGAGATGGAATTGTAGGGCACCGAGCTGCTAAGCGCTTCGAAGAGGATCACGCCGAAGCTGTACACGTCCGCCTTCTCACTATGCTCCTCGCCTTTGAATACCTCTGGTGCAATCCAGACACTCGAGCCGACGAACACACGAGAAGCATTGGCTGTTGGGCCATCATTGGTACTAGCTGACAAGCTCGCGTCACTGTGGTCCTCACGGAAAGCTTTGAGCTTCGAGAGGCCGAAGTCCGAGACCTTGCACCTCCAGTCGGCATCAATAAGCAGGTTCACACTCTTGAGGTCTCGGTGAAGAATAGGCGGCTTACTCGAGTGCAAGAAGTGCATGCCACGACTCGAGTCGACCATCATGCGAAGCAACAGTGACCAGTCGATCTTGACGTCGTCGTTGTGGATGACGCTGTAAACACTACCCTTGGGGCAGAGCTCCATCACCAGTCCAACGAACTCCGGGTGAACCATGACACCCATGAACATGACTACATTCGGGTGGCGCAGTTGAGCCATGACACTTGCTTCAGAGCCGAAGCTCGTCACGATGGACTTGGTATCACCCTGCAGTGTGATCTTCTTGACAGCCACACGCGTCTCCTTCCAAGTGGCTGCATACACACAACCGAAGGTACCTTCGCCCAATTCCTCTTTCACCAGCACGTCCTTGGGGTCGATGTGGCAATTTGCGCTCAAAATTCCACCAGCGGTGGCTCCGTTGTCGGGCGATTGGTCTGCAGCACCACCACTGAACCATCCTGTCATCTCCATGGTCATCTGCACCATCACATTCTCCTGGGCAAGTCGCTCCGTCAGCACGAAGTCGCGGCGTTCTTCGTACTCCCAGTTCCACGACAGAAAGCAGAGCAAAATCGAGTACATGATGATAGCAGCGCTCACTGTCCCCGGTGCGCTCAACTTTTCAGTAGACGATGCGCTCGTAAAGCGCACCCAGGCAAGGATGAGGAAGAAAATGCTGGAGCACGCCAGCACCGTCGTGGACTTGAGGAAGGTCAAGCCCGTCGAGCTCGTGATACCAAGCGAAAAAATGAACTGCACCCAAATGTTGCGTTCGCTCACCATGGTACCGGCGGCAGTCGTGTCCAGCAGAGCACTGATCTGGCCGACAAGACACACCAGAGTTAACCACTTCATGTGGTCCATGAAATACCGCTGAAAACAGATCACGAGCAGCCCCATCAAGGTGACGACACCCGGGAAGACCATGACGAGGGGTAGCTGGGTCCACTTGCCCCCATCTTCGGAATTCGACTTGAAGCTCACTTGCATAATAACCAGCAACGGGATGAAGAACGCCGTGAATCCGGCGCCAAACTTGAGTCGCGTCTGGTACTTGACGCACCGCGCCAGCGTGAAGCGCTTCTCCATGTCCGCGTTGGAAAACTGCAGCGACACGATCGAAATGCCAATGTCCTCTAGGCGACTTGGGGTCCCGCTGTTCCTGCCCGAGCGGAAAATGTGGTTGAGCTTGAGGTCGTGCATGCTCGCACCCATAATGTGCAGTCGTGTGCCTTTCTGCGGCGACACCGGAGCACTGCCCCCCCCATTGTTCGGCGACTTTGGCGACGGAAGCGCGTACACCGGGGTGTCGTTCTTGGGCGAGCTGCTGTGCTGATTCGTGCCACTGCGTCCGCTGCTGCGAACCATCTCGGTGATCTTGCCCGACGCGTCCTTAGGGATCACTTTCGACATGGACACCCGCGTGGGGGTGTCTGTCATTCTCGTGTGGCCCGTGCCCTTGTGGAAAAGGGGGAATGGAATCATCCCAGCGGCGGTTGCGCCGCCTGCTTTCGGGACGCTTTTTTTGGGAGGGCAGTCTCTATCTGCGTTCGCCCTCGTCTCGACAAGTTTGACTTGCAGCAGCGCTAGCAGTTTCTGGTACAGGCCGAGCTAAAGCCGAGCGAAACGACTTGCGAGCAACTTGCAAACTGGACGACAACGGTGCCGCCCCCCATGATGCGGGTCCGCCAAGAATAGGGAGATGCTGGAAGCGCTCTCGTCCTCACACCTGGGCCCTGGTCTCCGGCCGTGGGCTGATCCTCAGGGCTGAAGGAAGCCATGAAAGCATCTACTGAGCTAATACAGAGCCGAAACTGCGAGCTGGACGAGGGAACGAGGCTGCACGTGCAGCTTCAGTATCCCCGCCCCACTCGTCTCTGTATATTACGACGAAGGTGCTGCGGGGTTGATGACTTTAGGGGGCGTTTCGACGGCGTCGAGCGTGAAGTTGCCAAACGCTCCCCGACGGAATTCCGCCAGCAAGAACTGCGCCGCCAGACGGTCTTGCACGTCCGGCTCCTTGCCCAACGCGCCGCAACGCTTGTACACGAGCTGCAAGAGCTCTCCAATGTTGTCCGTCGGGCCTGGAAGCTTCAGCGCATCCACGTACCGCGTCGACTTGACCTGGTTCAGCACGAACAGCATGTAGTCTGCGATCAATTCGGTGCCCACCACGTCGTCCTTGATCGCTCCTGTCAGTGCCAGCCTCATGCCCGTCTCCGCGGACGAGATGTTCGGGAGCATGACGCCGGGCGTGTCCACCACATAAACAGCGGGTTTGTCATTCACCTAGCAGCCCCCAAGCCACACAAATCCATCAGTCGATAACCTTTAGCCCGCTCAAGCTCGCAATCCCTCAACGTACCTTGATGATGTCGTTGCGAACGGTGACACCGGGTGTGGGCCCCACGGTCGCTCGCTTGCGTCCTTTTGCCAGTTTGCCCGAGTTCGAGAGCCGTCGGAACTCGTTGATGAGCGAGCTCTTGCCCACGTTGGGGATGCCGACCACCATGACCATGGAGCCCGCTGTGCTCTTGAACTGGGCCGCGCTGTGCTGGTTGCACCACTGCAGGATGGCCTGCAGTCGCTTGCCCTTGGTCACGGACGTGAAGAGGCAGTCGGTGGCCCCCCCGAGCTGGCGTTTGCACTGCGTCTCGACCTTGTGCTGCATATTGGAGTTGGCCAGGTCGCTCTTGTTGAAGACCACGAGGCGGGGCTTGGACTTGCCGAACGCCTCCTCCAGCACGGGGTTGGCCGAGCTCCAGGGGATGCGAGCGTCGCGCACCTCGATCAGCACGTCCACGGCGTCCATTTGCGCCACCATTTGACGCCTGGCCAGCGCCATGTGGCCCGGGAACCAGTTCACCTTGGCAGGATACAGGAACTTGGACCGGAACGCACTCATCTTCGCACCAATGCAGGACGACAGTGCACAATGCAGGACAAGGTCTCCGTTAAACGTCAACTGCCGCTTTTGCACCACAGAAAGACAAACTGCTTTACGATTGGATGCCATCTAAAGCATACTAGATGTGGATTGGTGGAAAATCCGAGTAAAAAAGGCAACTTTGCTTCAACTTCAGGGCGAGAAGATGTCCGGGCTCGAGGCGAAGGTGAAGGGCTTCCCCACCACGAAGAAGAGGTCGCCGGGCTCGATCTGGAGGTCCATGGGAGGGTTGGTGAACACGCAAGGGTGGGGGAGCACCACGCCTCGCTCTGGCCGCCACAGCCCAATGACAGTGCAGCTCGCCTGCCCAACAAACAGTGGAGTCAGTCCCAGAACAAAACTTGTACCCACGCTCAGTAACCCAATGTACGAACCATGTCGAGGAATTTGCGGAAGCACTCGCTGTATTTCAGCGCCACCAGCTCGTCGGGAGCCTCCACTTGGAACAGTCGGCGCTCCCTACAATGAGGAAAACGAACAAGAGCGCAGGGTATCAGCGCGGAAACAAGTAAGTACTGTAGCTTTGCTGGGTAGAACGGAGCGTACTCGAGGTCGTTGATGCTCCCGTTGATGAGCAAGTGGAGGAACTGCGTGATCCAGGGCTTCCGGTAGCACTCGCTCATGAGCGAGTCGATCATCGAGTTCATGAACACGCGGCCGGAGGCGATGAACTCTTCCAGCACGAAGGACGCGTCCGGGTTGCCGTCTCCTTCGTCGAGCGATGTCCAGAACGAGTCGCGTCTCGACATGGCCGAGGTCACGCTGTCGCGTCGGGGCGAGCGGTACGAAACGCTTCGAACGACTAGTGCTGGTAGCCCAAAGGCAGAGCTCGTGCGCTGGTCATTGGCCAACGAGCTCAGCAGCTTGACATTCGACGACTTGTCGAGCTCGACCACGAGGTTGGGCATCCGCGTGCGCTGGCTAATCTCCACGATGTACCGCACAATGGTAATAGCATCAGCGTCCACCATATTCGGATCCGAGTACTGCGCCTCGGAGGCCTGCGTGAGAATGAGGACAGAAATCGCCGACCGGATGTTGGTCTTCTTGAGGTCTCCGAAGTTCACAGGTGAGCCTTGTACAAAGTACACGTCACTAAAGCCACGAAGGCGCTCGAACTCGCGCTCGTCTAGGCAACGCGATGCTAGGAAGATTACGGCTGGCGAGAGGGCGTTGTCATCGGGCATCGGTGCCTCCCGAATGGTCTTGATGAAGTGATACGTGTCAGATGGGAAGCCACATACCACAATGTGCTCGGTCACGTCTTCAGGCACACCTAGCGCCGCAAAACGCTCGTACTCTGTCATCTCACCCGCCAGTCGTTCGTTCGAACTTGTGTTGTATCCGTTGAATTCTCGTTCCGCCAAGCCCATCGCAGCTTCGACGTCGTAGTCCTCGGCCACAGTGTACATGTTCATGATACTTTCGCGGATCTGCTCGATCTCATTCCCCAGAGCAGGCTTGATCTTCTTCATCTCCTGCAAATTGGTGCTCGACGTGGATTTCCCTTTGCGGCGCACGCCCTTGCGGTACGACAGGATTTGCTCCGGCGGGATTTTCATGACACCTTCTACGGCGCTGAGGCCCTTTGCGATGGCATACACTTTGCAACAAAGGTTCGGGTCGGCTGTCGCGCCCAGTTTGAACTCCATGTCCATGAAGCGCACTCCGTCGTCCGTTAGCATCGCTAGCGGGATAATTGACGCCTTGTCGTACAGGAAGCGGATGAGATCTCCAAACGTAAGACCGGAGAAGGTTCGTGGGATGTCGACGAGGAAGATGCCGTGCATGTATCCGTGCAGGTATTGGCGCTGCCATTGCAGAGACGAGTGGTGGCTGTCCAGGTCGCTGTTACACTGGGCAAGAAGGTTTAGCAGCAGCGTCGGGAGTCCGTTTACCTGGCAACTTCTCCCTAAAATGGAGAACTTCAGCATTCCCACAACTACAACATCGCTGGCGCCCATCTTAAGTAGTGTGGCGGCGTTCCTGGAGTTGATAATTTGAGCGTAAATTGGGCACGTAGGGTTTCCACGACGCAGAGCGATCGTGATCAGCGCGCAGCACTGGTCAGCGTACTGCGGACGTGAAGACTGACGGTTCACCAGTACGTAACAGGCACTTGCATCGGTCAGCACCGCTCGTGTTAAGTCCTCATCCAACATTGGTGAGCCCACGATGTACTGAACCTTGCTGTCGTTGGCGTGCACCACCTTGTTGATCTCGGGCGTGGGTGGTGCAGCGTTCAAGATGACCACACGTTCATTCCAGTTGAGATTGCTTGGGTGGAAAAACTCCCCGAAGAAAACCGAGAGCGTGTCGGCATTGACGAATCCGGTGAGAATCACATGCGGATGCAGCTTGGCCTCCGAGTAGGCGGACGAGTAGTCCGTGTGGGATGTGATCGTGGCTTGGATGCGGTTCACTTGAATCGGCACGACAATGAACGTGAAGAGGATGACGAAGGCGATGACGAACTTGCCACTCGTGGAGACGGGAGAAATGTCACCATAGCCCAGAGTGGAAATGCTCACAACCACAAAGTAGAGCAAGTTCGGGAACGACAAGTCACGGCATTTGCACACGCGTGGCTCTCCATCACACGGTTCCAGACAAGCCTCCGTAGCTTGCACCACACCAGCCGTCGTGAACACGATTGACACGATCGTGAGCATCGCAGCCCAAGCTTGTTGCTGAAGGGACGACGTCGCGAATTGCACGAGGCGGAAAATCCGAATGAAGCGTAGGGGACGCAACATGCGCGAGACCTGAGGAAGCATATCCGTGTAGGCGATGCTGGGCGTGTAGATTGTGATGAGGTCGAACCACGACGGCAGCACCACTGCAAACTCTACAAGAGGAAAGAAGCTCACGATGTACTCGAGTCGATCGAACGCTGCGTACACGTGAACGAGGTATCTTTGCCAAGAGCGAGTTAGTCTTTTGATGCCTAATACTCACACCTAACAAACTTCAGACTTACTCGAGCGTGAACACCAAGTTGATGCTGAAATCCACCTCTGGTGAGCACACAGCACGATTAGATTCACGAGTCATCGTAGATCTTTTGAACCCCCAACTTTCACGTACCACGCATCCACGGATCCAGTCCGATACGAAGCCCCGTCCAGTTGAGACTCACGTGAAAGAGCGCCTGGAAAGTACTCAAGATGGCCATGGAAGCCCTGAAGATACTGCCAGCCAAGGAGCTTTCGAGGTTGCGCTGCACCCATTCGCGCATCGGTTCCCCCGTGAATCGTTTGACCAGATACACCCGAGGGTTCCGCTTGGGGCGAGTCATGACCACCTTGTTCTTGCTGGAGATGGCATGGCGAAGGTGCTTCGGGACAATCTTCTTGGCCACGGGTGGTGACGGCGGTTCCGACATGTTGGCGCGACTGCTACGCTCGACTCGGTGACTCTACTACTAAAGTACAGTCGGTAGCAGCTTCATCACAACAAGTCGCGACGGTTTCCAGCAAGATATAGCCCAGTTTTCTCAGCCTACAACTTCAAATGATCGTAAGCAAGTACTTTGACCACGACTATGCGAGGCATTCGTTACTGGGACACCCCAGCGAAAATTAATGGATGTTTTCGTCTTGGCTAAAGGGTAACTCGACACCATATATGAGCGACACGTCCAGCTCAAGCATTCCAAGCAGCACTGACAACCACCGAAATACTTGTTGCCACCTTTTCGTTGTGTTCTGTACTGCTCATCGCTGCACACGCCAATATCACCCAACCAATTGGTACGTCGCCAAAAGGAACCTGCCGCTTTACGTCACGGTTTCGTCCCTCAAAACTGCCGCTTCTACGGCGTTGTAAAGTGTGCATTTCTCCACCGTGTCCACGCTACGAGAAGTGTTAGATACACTTTCACAGATCTACCCAGTCTATAGAGCAAGCAACTTGCTTCCACGAGGGGCTAAACGCTCTGATCGTCGCTCTGCTAGTCATGATTTATTGGACAACCACGAAGTTCTTGCGAGCACGGAATAGTCGCTGTTCATTTCCATGCTCTATGTGAGCGCTCTCAACTACCACATCAAAGTTTTTAAGGATCCGGACTTCCTGTATGAGTCGCCACGATAATCCACGAGTATCCGCTGGTGTTCGCTTTACTACCAATTGCTCTGGGCTGCAGCGTTTTAGCTTCTCAATATGTTGGTCAGGCTGTATATGAACAATACACTACTACTATTGTGAACTGAGACTCTGTTTCCACAACCTCACATAGAAGTTTGTATTTCTGTGCTGGTGGCCCCAAGGTATCTGTTTAAAGAGCTCTCTACCCATTCGAGTCGGCGGATGGTGTTGGGAAGGCAAAGACTTCGTTTTTTTCAATTCAATATCCTATTCTCTGCTAAGTTGTAGATCTAGAGTAGAACGGTGACGTTGAGCCGCCACAGGTCCGACCACATGAATGTTTCCGGGAACACCAACGTGGCTGTTGCCTTCACAGTGTTGCCGTCGACCTCATAGACGTAAGCTCTGATGAAGCGGGTATGAAATAGCTTGATCGTGACGATCGCCAGCAGATTTTTGATGCTCACTAGAAATTTTCCGTTGACAATGACGTAGCCCGAACAATACACACCGTCTGCAGACGCAAACTTCATGCCTTTGAAGTAGACGTAGTTGCTGTAATCGGAAATGAGCCCGAAGCGGGTCTGCAACTCCGCACCGGTGGAAAGCTCGAAGTTGGTCACAATTCCTCGTTGGGATACTGCTGCCTTTTCGTTGCTGGACGTGTCTCCGCTGACACTTGAACGCTGGCGAGTTTTGTCGGGGTAGAGGTAGCGATAGATCTTGCGCAGTATCGCAAGGCTGGCCATGGCCGTCAGCAAGTACGTCGTTGGGAAGAAGGACGCGATGATGAACACCGGGTCCTTGGCAGGAAATAGGAACGATGACCACAAGCGCATTGGAGACATTGCTTCAATCACGGGCGGTACTTTGGCGATGCCAAGGCTCCACTGAATATCGGAGTACGTTGTAACCTTGTCTACCACAGCGGACGATGTGCGTAACAATGCTAGGCGGTAGTTGTGGATGAACTCAAACAGGAAAATAGCAATCGACGGATCGATCCGCTCGCGAAAGATAGCGCTAATAAAGCCCACCAAACTGAGGAAGATTACCATAATGTCGGCGTGCATAACCTCCTTGTGAACTCGCACCGTTTGAGACCCCGTCAGTATGGAGGCTCGGGACATTGCGTACTCGTTGACAGACCAGAACGAGTCGAGAATGCAGGAGATAATCACCAGAATGCCGCGTAATACCAAATTTGCTGTAGATATGGAAGCAAAAGGATCGCCAATCCAGACTTTGCCCGAGCGAAATTTCTGGTACATCACGAGGAACAGCACAATAAGCGAGTAGATCGTCTGTAAGCCGAAAAAGAAATGAATGCAATGCACCCACGCCCACGAATCCACTGTCACGGCTTCACCGATCCATTCCCAACGTGTCAACGCGGCCGTTGCGTTCAATCCGTCAAGTATCGAATACATGACGCGAACGTTGGATTGGCTATCACTGCTGTAGAATCCTCGTTTCCTCGCTGTGATAAGACGCTTGACGGGATGTGTGAGCGGGTCTCGAGGGATACTACGCAGCTCCAGATAACTCTCTTCCGTAACCCCGACCGGCTCATACATTTCAAAGTTCGGGTTTCGCTCGTACGGATACGTCGTCGCCACCATGTAGAACTGGTCTACTTTGTCCGCTCGCATGTCATCAACTACAGTGAGCATTCCTACAAGGGCTGGCCCTCGCTTTTTGAGGCTGCGTACTTCGTACTCTTGGACATTGAGTGACATCGTTACCAAGTACAGGTCGTTCGGGTCACTGCGTGAGCGCACCAAGTTGAACACACGCACTGCAGACGGATCCCCAACGACAATCTGTCTAAACGTGCAATCAACCACCATCACCACGAGCTCCATGTCGGCAAGAATGTCAATGCTGTACGCGGTATCGTCGACTATCCCCTGGTACCCGTGACTCAGGAATTCGTAGTTGTAAACTTCGGAATTGAAAAGCGGCACCTCGGAGCAACTTTCGATCGAGGTCTTCGTTTCAGACTCGAGAAACAGCACGAAGTCCCGAGGCGTTGTATCACCGCCGAGTAAGTTTTGCACTAGCGGGCTACTGCGAATCAGTTCGTCGCCCAAATAGCCGTGGATGAGGTGCGACGGAAACACTCGCAAAGTTTCGGTCGGGTTGTGTGCGCCAGTCAGGAGCTTCAACCCCCACCACGTAGCGGACATGGAGACGTAGGTGTACTGGACAGCGGCAGCAATTGCCGCTAGGCGACGGGCAATGTTGAAAATTTGCCATTTCGCGAATCTTCGCTTGGTTTTGCCTTGAACTGAAACGTATTGGCTCTCGCGAAGTGCCACCGTTGAGTCTAGTGAGCTAGTTCCTGGGCCTCTGCGCCCCTGTTGTGCTCTAGATTTTGGCATCGACGCCTCTGGTGCACACGCTGCTCTCAACAGTTCGGCACTTGGTCTCGAGTCGAAATCAGGTTGTGCTTCTCTGCATCGCGACAAAAGACTTATTTCGGGTTGGCCCAGTCGGAGTTCAGTGCTCAGCCTGAAACGCAACGCTCGAATGGGATCCTGCTGGCCTTAAGCATATCGTACAATGCTGATTTGTCGTACCGGCCATTATTAACCTTGATACAGTAGCTGCTGTTACTATCTATGCAGTGGAGTCGCAGAGTTTCCGGCTGTTGCTGCGCTTCGTCTGCAATACGCTCATCACTTCAGGAGGTCCTTGGTCAAGGACTTGACACGCGCATTGATCTGCTGGGACGATGCAAGATAATGAAACGACTCTTTTTTGCTAGGTAAATTGAGAGACGTGCTATGTATGGCCTTGCCAGGATCCAACAGAGAAAAGTGGACGTGAGTTTCTGCAAACAACTTTTGGTGCATGTGCTTCTTGATTTCCGTGAAAGCGATCGCAGTTAAATACTCGACGGTTGCTAGTTATTACCTGCACCAAGAAAACGCAATCTTCATCAGGCATTCCTTGACAACAACACGGATCGGGCCAAAGAAGCATATTCGGGTACGCTAACCATGCTGTGTCACTGACAGTATTGCTATCGACACCTCAGGCGTGCGCGTTTGTCGGGGATACTCTTCATAGTTTCGGCGTGAACGAGCTCTTGACGGGACAGAATGAATTCAGAAAGCCAACCCGTTTCCAACGTGTCAAAATCTTCGTCCCATCCAACCCAGCGACCGAGTGAGTCATCGCCAAACAGCACACTAAAAATCATTGTACATGGATTAATATTGCTTCACTTCGGAGATCGAAGCAACGGTGTGCTCTCAGGATGAAGTGGTCCACTTCAATCTATCCATTTCGAGACGACAGTACTCTGCCGCATTGTCGAAAAATGACGTCGCGCACGAGCCTGCGTGCCGCGATGCGGCGCTCGGAGGCGTTCTCCTCCGCTGCTGCTCAGGGCTCCGCCATGGCGCGCACCTTGCGGCTGGCTCGCCAGTCCGGCAGCTTGAACTTGTCATCACGCGACTTCCGCGCGTTCCCCGAGGAGGTTTTCCGCCTCTACGACGAACTGGACGAAGGCGAGCGCAGCTGGGAGTGCGCCGTGCTCAAGAAGCTAGACCTAAGGTGACAATTCCGTGCATCTATGACAATTGTAGGGTTTTACAAGCCCTAACGTTTATTTTCGACAGCTACAATGAGATTACGGAGCTTCCGAGCCAAGTGGAGACGCTCAAGTACCTCGTGAGCTTCAAGATGCGCCACAACCTCCTGCGTCAACTCCCACCGGCGCTGTGGAGTCTGGAGACCCTCACAAGCCTCGATCTCAGCAAGTAGGGCACTATTACAACATAATTGTGGGTCTTTTAGGGGGTGAACTAACTTGGTGGACTTTGTGATCGGTAGCAACGAGTTGGAAGGTCCGGTGCCGGAGCAGTTGGGGAAACTGGGCAAGCTTCGGGAGTTGGGGCTGGAAGGCAACAAGTTGACGCAATTGCCGGACTCGATTGGGGGGCTCGTTCACTTGGAGGTGCTGCGGGTGGAGAATAACCGGTTGAAGACGTTACCGTCGACCATCGGACGACTGAGGAACTTGAAGACATTCTCGGCGCACTCGAATCAGATTGCCGAGCTGCCGGCGTCATTTGGGTCGCTGACGGGGCTGCTGACGCTGGATTTGAAGAAGAACTGCCTGGTTACCACGGGCGACGCTTTTCTCGAATTGACGTTGATCACGTTCATTGATCTGCGCCAAAACAAGCTGGAGGTGTTTCCGACACTACCAGAGAACAATACGTGCCTGGACCAGCTCTTCCTTGGACTCAACTTGCTGCGTGAAATCCCGGAAGATGTTGTGTTGGGTGTGAAGGAGTCACTCACCGTGCTGGATGTGCGAGACAACAAGCTGCAGCGTTTGTCGGATAGGATTCCGCAGCTGTATCGACTCAAGACGCTGGATGTCACCAACAACGACCTGCACGATTTACCTCCAGGATTTGGATACCTCAAGTATCTGGACCACTTGCTTGTCGAGGGCAACCCTCTGCGATCGATTCGACGATCCATTATTTCTGCCGGCACGGAGCCGCTGAAGAATTACTTGCGCACTCGTGGGCGTCCGCCAGAAGGAGTTGATGCCATGGAGGAGGAGGTGGACGAGTTCACCGTCAAACAGAGGGAAATGGAGCAGGATGAACCGATGGCTGAAGAACCACCTCTAGAAGACGAGTACATTTTCCGTGACGCTGCTGCATCGGGCAACTTGCAGCTCGTTGACATGAAACTCCACCAGTTGCCAGACCAGCTTCATACAGCAGGGAAGTATCGATTTGGAGAAACTCTGCTTCAGCTGAACTTGTCCAAGAACTGGCTGGTCGAGTTACCTGCGGCAATTGGTGACCTGACGTCCCTGCATACTCTAATTGCAGAGCAGTGCGGATTGAAGTCAATCCACGCTTCGATAGCGATGATCCCTCGTCTGGAGCATTTGCGCCTCAGCAAAAACTCGCTCACGTCAGATGCTGTCAATGCAATGCTAGTCTCGGGTAACCGTGCTAGTATCTGCTTCTCCCTGAAAGAGCTGGACCTCCGCAACAACGTGCTAACGGATCTTCCGCAAAACCTCCAGCATTTGGAAACGATGGACACCCTTTTGCTCTCGTTCAACCGGATCCGAGCGTTAGACGGGTTCCCGTGGTCTTCGATGCGCCTGCTCTCTGTGCTCAGCATTGCTGACAACCGCGTAAGTGTAAACTCCGAGGATGTCCCATTGGCAACATTTTTCTCGCTAACTATCGTTGTGATACGAATTCCATGCAGCTGGAGTCATGCGGAACCGTTTACCAGGTGCCAAAGCTGACGTCGTTATCTTTAGAAAATAACGAGCTACGACAGGTATGCAAACTTCGAACTGCTTCACGCCAATGCACTTATGCCTGACATGCTCCATGCTCTCTCCTGTTTTCACCAGATTCCTGCGGAACTTGCGCTGTGCGAGAACCTTCGGGCCCTCTACCTGGCTGGTAATCCCCAGCGAGGTATCCGAGCTCACACCCTCAACAATGGCACGGAGGCTGTGCTGACGTATCTCCGCAATAGACTCCCTCCCGATGTTTTGCCGCCCACCATCGGTAAGGGACCACAGACCCTCGCGAAGGGTACAGGCACGTCTACCAGCTCGCCGCTGTCAAACCGGATCAACAGAGGCCCCGTGCACCAACTTGGAGCGGCAAGAAATCTAAACTCCCTAGAGTCGAAGCGTCTTCGTGTCGACGCATCAACTTCCCCGTTCAAGCCGCTAGAATTGACTCCTGCCAACCCGAGCTCCGAGTCGTCAGCTTCGCCCTTTGCCAAGCAGCCACCACCTGCGCCAGCGCCAGTTACGGCCCCAGCTCCTGCTCAAGCTGAGGATGAAGTGCTGGCTGGGTTGAATGGTAAAATCCTCAAGCTCGAGCAGCAGTTGGACGACTTCGCTATCTCCGCAGCGAAGCGCTTTGCGCTGAAGAAGGACTTGGCCATGACTCGATCGCAGAAGATTCGCCACTTGCGCCAAATCGGACAGAAGCCTTAGATGCACTAACCATTTTCAACAGTTTTGTGCTGTAACCCTATGTGGGTTTCTTGTTGTGTCTTCCTGCGCAGAAACTTCGATCATCGATAACACTGGAAGGCCGACATGCTTACGAACCAGTGATGCTTATGCGCCCATGATTCATTTCTGATGACGGACCGAGGTGAGACGCTACACTTGCGGACTCCAATGAGATGCAAAAGTCCTGTGCGGCTCATTTCCAATCGCACAAGAAGAGGAAGAAGCAAATTCATGGAGACCGAGACCAAGCCAGTCATCGACTTTGTGCCTGTGGAATTGGAGCCGATGCACATGCAACGCTGGCGCAGTGATACAGTTCGCTTGGTGTATGCAGTTATCCCGCCTCACACGAAGAGCTTGTGGCACCAGCACCTGAAATACTCGATCTACGTGGTCATGGCGCCACTTGACGTGACGGAGCAGTCCTATGGGGTTGCACCCCATTCGCTGGTGCAGGACAAGGGCTCCGTCTTCTGTCGGGACCACACGGAGGACAAATTGCTGCACGTCGCTGCTACTGGCGAGCTGCCATCCAAAATTGTCATTGTCGAGTTACTCAAGGAGATGAAGGACGTCGTGGCGCATAACCGAATTGCGATCCACAGGAGCAAAGGCGTCGAGCTACTGAACGACGAGCCGAAGTGTCGAGTGTACCGCGTCACATTGGAAGATAATGCAAGTGATGATCAAGCAACCGTGGAGATATCACTGGAGCTGCCGACGGCGGCGGTGCTGGTTGTCCTGGACGACTGTGGCGTCACAATCGAAAACGTACCAGGATATTCCGAGTCCGATACGGTGTGCACGTTGCCTTTGACGTTGGCTGATGATGTCTAGCTAGCACCCGGCAAATTCAACATCAAACTCGTTTCGATGAAGAAAACCCAGTTCATTCTCACGGAGATCTTCTAGAAAGGACAGAACTCACAAGATTCGAAAGCAAGCCGACTAAATACTGCGTTGCTTTGGTTACTGTTGGGATGTTGGCGGCCTGCTTAACATGATGAGCTTGCGTTCCTGGCTTGGTTCATTTCGTCGTGAATCGGCCCCTCCTCCCCCCATTAAACCTCCAACTTGGTTTCAACGAGCTCAGCGGATCTCTTTGTCCTTCTGCAGCCCGAATGGATTCCAAATCACTTGTCCGGATCTTGACGTTAAACCCTCCAGTGATTCGGTAAATGCGATTCAACGTGTAAGGAATGCTGAAGCACGGCCGCTATTTGAGCGAAGCGCACTAAAAAAAATGGCTCTGCTTGTCCAGGCAATGACTACATCGCAACCTCTACTGTATACGTCGACTTAAACCACTTGACATCCTCAAGAAGGTCAAATGGGATTGTAGTCCAATTTTCGACTTGCCACGTCAACGACGCATTAAGGCACCATCCGATCTTTGTCTCCAAGACGTCCACGGCATACCGTATCCTCTGTTCCAGCAAGCCTTTGCGGCCTTTTCAACCAGCAGCGTACACCAAGCAGGGCAGCAGTGCAGTGACTAATATCTAATAATACCGTTCGCTGTGGTAGCAATCGTTGCTTGAAGTCCTTCATATTCTTGCTAGGTACTTCAGTATCAACCAACTGTTTGATTTTTGGCATGGCGTTTCCTTTGCCAGAGAAAACATGTAGCGACACGATCCGCAAGCGATGTAGTATTTCTCGCTGTGTAAATTCACCATTCATGACCACCATCTACCCGCGGGGGTAACCGCGGCAGACGCGAATAGTTGAATCCACGTCACGTTCCACTCGCGTCTGTCGACCGTAGCCGCAAAAGCCCCACAGTAAATACTGACTTTACAATTCCATTGCGGATTTTCAATTTCTCATTAAAGGCGGTCCCAGTAGAGGGCCAACGAAGGGTCCGGGCTGTACTAGGTAGAATACTGTGAGCCCTGTTCCGTCCAAATCCTCAGTGTTAATCCCGAAAGACGGTTGACTTGCATGTTATATGTGGTGTGTGCGAGGAATAGGAACGCCGACAAGTAGGTGGATCACTTGACTCGTGTTTCCATCCAAATTTCACAATATGATCAAATAGTGAAGTTATTCCAGAAGACATATCCTTCACGGGACTATGAGCTAGTGCCCGTCAACGTTGGCCCGATAAAAATGTAAGTCGCACGGTGGCTATTCGATCGGATATTCACCTTAACCTTGTTCACGTTTTCGAACTTGCAAAGACAGATTGTCATGTTCGCAAATAAACTGGTTTCTTCGGATTCGCTTATAATAGTACGCAACTCTGTAGCAGGAAAAACTGAAAAAAATCACTTAGCCTCGAACCCCTACAATCTGAACACGCTCGACCTCTTCGCCTTCAGGCCACCCACAGGCTGACAGAAGTCCTTTACCGTTCACTGGATAGATGCGGAAGTCTGAAATACAGTTAACTTCCACAACGAAGAATATCTCGAGCTTCTTCACCCGAAAGCCCACGGATGATCTCATAAACTTCTCTATCCATTCGCTAAAGTGCTTGATATGAAAAGGCTGCTGTAGCGCCGAGGTAACGACCACAAAGCGTACGCAAAAGTCCAGTTTGTACAGCATTATAGCGTCAAAGCCGCCGACGTTCCATTGTGTTGGCTTGATCCAAGTCGCTTCCGAGTGAAGTGCCATAGGAATCGAGTACCATTCTGCTACGTGACAAGGCCCCCTCGAGTTGATTTCTTCGCCTGCGTCGTTAAGTACTGCGAGTTTTTCCGTGCGAAGCCTGGTGTAGAACGCGATATCCAGCTTCGAGTTGTCCTGGTGTGCGTGGATATTGCTTGAAAAAGGAGACCTGAACAGTTGAATCCGCTCCTTCCAGTATAAGATTAGCCGCATAGCGGCTAATCACCGCAAAATCGTGTGTATTCGTCCCAGATGATGAGAACAGCGCTCGAAGCCGGCCAAGATCAAACATGTTCATAGAATCGATGATTTTCTTCAGCACAGCCTCGATATCATGTAGCGGCTGGATCCACCAGCATAGTAATACTTCTCCTTAACCATAACGTCGCGGGTATCCATTGAGGATTCAGCTTTCATTGCATCATTGGTATCAGCCCACACCTGGCAAGTTCCCAAGTTTTTCGACACACTTTCGTAAAACTCATCACTCGTAACCGTAGCATGGCACTCATCAAGTGTCCACGAGTTCACCATAAAGTGTCTCACACGGAGCAAGACGCTCTTATCGTCGCCTAAACAGTCACGAAATTCCATGGGGCAAACAAACTCTAGGCGGCGCCACTTTTGCTGCTTGTCCTCTTGGAACCAGTGCGTACATTTTTTCGTCAAATACGTGTACGCATCGGCTGTCCAGTTGTCAATCAGCACTAGATGACGCTTGTCGTTGTCTGCGATTTGGAAAATCTCCTCCACGTCTTCCTTCGTCTGCATTCATCGTCCGCGTTCTTTGTTCGTCGCCAATCAAACGTATGCAACGCGCATACAGAAACTTTGACACGTGAATCCACGTCACGATCTATTCACGAGTGTCTAGCGACAACGCAAACGTCAAGAAAGTCACCGACTTTCCTGTTCCTGGATACCCCGAGATCCACCCAACGTGGCCTTTAGCACACACTTCATCCTTCAGGAACTTGAACTGCTCGTGGAAACTAGATCGACAGTATAGCCATCTCGAATAAGGTGCAAGCCCAGATTTATCCACCTCCTCTTCACGCAGCTCGAAGTACCGTTCACTAGGGTCATGCTCCCGCTGGTTTGTCTTCGTTGACTTCCATTCCCAACGACTCGGTAACAATGAGTCAACACGCGGTCTCTTGCAGCTGTTCGAGGTGCTGCTGTCAGCAGTTTGAAGAAGATCGGACGGGAGGACAATGAACACGTGGACAACTCCAGCCGGTATCGTTTCCCCAAAAACTGCACGAACCGTTTGCGCAGGATCGATAGGCTCTTCCGAGACGAGATCCTCGATCTCTTCTGGGATCTCTCCCTTCAACAGACCCTCTGCAAACGAGCAAAAGGGATCGAGAAGAAAGTTTCCGTCGCTCTTCGCGAGATGAAGATCCAGTCTTTTCGGTGAGCACTGGATGGGCTTGTTACGTTGGTGCCGGTTGGCCTTTTCAGCAATGGTCTCCTTCAGCACACTGATCGGTGCATTCTCCTCCACTGAAACATTGATCACCACCCCTGGCTGCCCCACCACCACACACGCTAAATGCATCTTACTCCGTAAGTGGCTTGCTCTTGTGCGTGTGCTCTTGTTGGAATGGGTAAGTTCAAGACTGATCACTACCGTCCACTCAATCCTTATCGGTTCGCATTACATCAAAGTCAATTTTGTCGAGTGATGGTTCCTAACCGTTGTCGGATTCCTCGAAAGTCGCGTCGTGTCCGTTCGTGTGGATCCGTAGACCGAGGGGACAGAAAATGCGAGGACGACTTAGACAGCAAGATGTTGTGCTAGCTCCGGCGAGGGATCAAACCGCGAGAGGTTTCCGCGAAGCTCGACGTACCGGTGTCTTGAGTCTACCAGCGAGGAATCTGACCACGTTCCCACCAGAAGTGTACCATTTGGAAGAACACTTGGAAAAGGTTGCAACCTTTGGAGTTGCTAGGGTCAAAGAAAGAGGTGGAGAACTAACACATCGTCGTGAATTCCCGTTGTCGGTGGTACCTGGGACATTCAGGAAGAGAAGAAATGGGAGTGCGTCGACCTGGTCAAGATCGACCTGAGTCACAATGCGATCCCGTCCATATCCGACGAGATCCGTGGCCTTAAGTCCGTCACGTCGATCAAGCTGACCAAGAATGCACTGCAACTTCTACCGGAAGGATTCTTTGAGCTCCAGGAACTCTCGTATCTTGATCTGAGCCAGTACGTAAACCATGAATCTCCCACAAGACCAACCTCCAGTGACTCACACAGCGTTTTTTGTGTGTGTTCTCCACCACAGTAACCAGCTCGAACAAAACCTTTCTGAGAGCTTTGGTGTCCTGGTCGGGTTGAAGGAACTCGTGTTATCCGGCAACAAGCTCAGTCAATTACCAGACTCCATCACACTTCTTGAGAATCTGGAGGCGCTTCATATCGAGGAGAACGCACTTACAGCGCTGCCGGAACAGATTGGGAATCTCCACAAGTTGCACGTCCTGAACGCGCATTCGAACCAGTTGACGGCGCTGCCGTCGTCGTTCGGGGCTCTTCGGAATATGCAAAACCTGGACCTCAAGAAAAATCGGCTGGAGTCTACTGGAGACGCTCTCGCGACTCTTTCGCGGCTAAAGTTCTTGGATTTACGGCAGAACAAGTTTGTTGTGTTCCCGGTACTACCCGACGGCGCCGCGCTAGACCAAGTCTTTCTGGGCTACAACGCGCTCTCCACCATTGATGAGACCTCGATTTTGCGTGTGAAAGATGCTGTCACCGTGTTGGACGTGCGGGACAACAAACTTGGAGCTTTACCCGCCAACATCGCGTGCCTATATCGTCTCAAGACGCTGGATGTGGCGAACAACGACCTGTCGGACCTGCCACCAGGTCTCGGCTACCTCAAGCACCTCAACCATTTCCTCGTGGACGGGAATCCTCTTCGAGCTATTCGTCGTGCGGTGATCAGTTCGGGGTGCGAGTCGCTCAAAAAGTACCTACGCACACGCGGACCACCTGCAGCCGGCGTTGATGTTCTGGAAGAAGAGCGAGACGAGCTGCAGGTGGAACGAGAACGCTTGGGCAACAGCAACGCAGAAGAAGGTCCACCACCTGCCTCGGAGTACACTGCATTGTTTCGAGAGGCTGCAGCTGCGGGAACGATGATCCTCATGAACAGTTTTCTCGCAGCCTTGCCCACGGATTTAGTCGGTCAGGGCCAGTTCAACTTCGGCTCGACGCTGGTCCACTTGAACCTGTCGTCAAACCAGTTGCAGTCGCTTCCGGCTCCGATCGGCGAGTTGTTGTCTCTCAATGTTCGCAACTCTCGTCATTCCGCTCACTGTTCGTTGCCTACCAAACTAACGTCCTGATTCTTGTGTGTTGTTGTCTGTGGTGGCTCTTGAAGACTCTCACTGCCGAGGACAATGAGCTGCAGTGTCTCCATCCTTCCATTGCTGCGTTGCCTCATCTGGAGCTGTTGCGTCTTCGGAAGAACCACCTTTCAGCTGAGAGTATCAGCGAATTTCTTGGAGACTCACCAGCGTTGGGGGACACGCTAAAAGAATTGGATGTACGAAACAACAGCCTCTCAGCGTTACCTGTGGAGATCTGTCAGCTACGCTCGCTTGAAACGCTGCTGCTGAGCTTCAACCGAATCGAGACGCTCGCTCGATTCCCGTGGTCGCAACTCGCGAAAGTCAGCGTCGTTAGCGTCTCGGATAACAAATTGCGCTCGCTCGGACGGATCTACGATACTCCGGTGCTCGCATCGTTGTCGTTCGAGAATAACAACTTGGTCAAAGTGCCATGCGAACTCGGCTTGTGTCCGCATCTCCGCGCCATCTACATGAATGGCAACCCGCAGCGTACAGTGCGAGGCGGAGTGATCGCAAAAGGGAGCACAGAGATTCTGGCGTACCTGAAGAATAAACTGCCACCGAACGCTGTGCTGTCGCCACCCTCACCAGTAGCGATGTCTCGCACAATCAAGTCGGGTCAAGCTAGTCCCAAGAAGCCTCAAAGTGCCAGCTCCAGCCGTGAAAATCGTGCAAGATCGGGAACCCCGCGACTCGCCGACAATACCTACGCAGCCCAAAGCGCGACCACTGCTCGAAATGAAGGACCAGCTCCTGTCGCACCAGTCGAAATCTTTGGTCCAGCTAGCGAAAACGCCGCGATCGAACTCAAACTCTCCAAGTTGTCGGCGCAGATCGAACAGCTCGAGTTGCAGCTTGACAACCACGCGCTGTCAGCAGCGAAGCGCTTCGCGGTTAAGAAGGAACTGGCCATGGTGCGCTCCAAGAAGATCCGCGAGGCCCGCCAGCTACAGTAAACCAGGCACACGACGAGAACAACGCAACACATAACTACCAAAAAGCCACAAAAAACTTAATTACTTGCCTACATGGCCGGACACGTGGTCGGTCGATTTGTGTCCTCGCCTTACATGGGCGTTGCGAGGTTGCTCACGGTTGAGTCTTGTGCCAACGGCATTGGTTGCCGTCTCTTGTGATGGACGTACTCGAATACGAAGCCGGCGAGTGCCACGGCGGCGATCACGATACCCACAATGATGCTACCGGAGAGTCCGGTGGAGGTGTCCTCCTCCTGCGTAGAGACGGAGCCAGTCGAGCCTGCAACAACGTCGTCGGCCTCCGAGCTTTCCGTCGAACCTGTAGACACCGACGTGGAGTCTGCCGAGTCCTTTCCAACGGAGAACGAACCTGTAGCCGACACGCCGCACTGCGAGAGAGACAGCTGCACCTCGTCCCCGGCCAGTTCACTGCTCAGCGGCGAGGCTAGCTGCACCACCACCGTTCCGTTCGTGGTCGAGTTCACACTGCTCACGTCCACCGTCTCGCTCGAGCCGTCGTCGCTTCCGTCTCCGAGCGTCACGTTCAGCTGAATGCTCGACGACGCGCAAAACGTGTCCGTCGCGAGCGTAAACTCCGACTTCCCAGCGTCCAACCCGCTGGCGTCTGCGATCGTAAAGTTCGGGGCCGTCATGCTGCCGACACTCACGAGGTTGGACTGGGTGCTGCTCGCCACCGTGACGCCCACAATCAGCGCCGTGGCGTCTCCCGTGCTGCCGTCGCAGGGCAGCGACTGGCCCAACGCCACTTTGCCCGTGCAGGCCTCCGCCGCACAGCTCACGTCCGACATCTGCGCCACGTTCATGAGCTCCGTCGTGCACGTCGTGTCTGCGCTGGCTCCTCTGCAGATCTGCGCCACGTTGCAGCTGCCGACGGCGGAGAACCGGGAGCCGCTGACGTCCAACTCGGACGCGCACACCGAGACGCTGGCCGAGCCGCCGTTCATGACGGCGGCCGCCATCGTCTCGAACGTGGCGACGGTGACCGCCTCGCTAGTGCCACCGGACGTGAGCTGCGCCGTGAGCGTGTTGCTGGCCCCGTCGCTCTGCAGCGCGATGGCCCAGTCCAGCGCCGACTCGAAGGCGACGGTCACGGCGCAGGCGTCGGCCGTGCAGCCGTCGGCTGCCACGAGCGACGCCAGCGTGGGCAGCGTCTCGTTCTGGGCGTCGCAGCTCGGGAGGGACGACACGCCGAAGCGGATGGCGTACGAGCTGTTCTGGGCGCTGTCATAGTTGCAGAAGTTCACGCTGAGCGACGTCGCCCCGCCCGTGACGAACGTGGCCGCGCCGTCCAGCATGCACGTGCTGCCGTCGCAGTCCGAGCAGCTCGCGGCCGCGTGCGCCGACGAGACGAGCCCCGCCGCGCCCGCGAGCGCCAGCAGCGTCTTCATGCGGAGAGTCAGAGAGGAGGTCGGAAGTGCGGAGACTTTCGACTTTAGCGTCGCCGCCGCCGCTTGTGGTTGTTGGCCGTTTCCTGCGGCGACTGAAAAATAGAGCGGGAATGGCGGAGGCCGCCTACCCCTCGATAGGGCCCGCCGCTGTGCACGGGACACGCAAAATCCACAGTTCCTAAATCCAAATTCCTAAATCCAAATCCACAGTCCGTTCTGGTGATGATGGCTCGAGGCAATAAAGCTGCCTCGGATGGAGCTCAGCTACAATAGCAATTTGTGCTGGTGACGGCGCCGCAGCGGCGGTGGCGCATCGAATCCCAGCGCAATGCCGACTTCGATCGGATCGCGCGTAACGCTGCGTTGCTTCAAGCAGAAGCTTCTTCGTGACAGCCAGGGACCCTAGTCCGGACCAGCACTGCATGCACGCCGACTGTCACTGGGCCCTTCCTCGAAAGCAGACCCAACGCAGGCGACATCTGGGCGGTCCTTTGCCTTTGCACCAGGATGCGATAACCTGGGTAATCAGGTACTCACCACTTTCCTTGCCAAGTTTAAGTTGCCTGTAAGTTCCCATATCATGCAGGATATCATACTTTCAAAGACGTATGTTATTTATCTTTTATGAAAACTATGCGTTCTTCAACACAGAGAACAGTCGCCGAGATGATCTGCGAGGTGTGGCGCATCGAGCTGGGCGTGGGCGTGGGGCCCTTCCGCCTCGGCGCGAGCATGGCCGAGGTGCTGCACGCGCTCAAGAGCCGCCTGCCCGTCCGCCCCTTCGAGGTCGCCTACGACGCCGCCGAGCCCTACAAGCGCAACGTGGTCGTGGATTCCGCCGAGGACGGCCTCAAAGTGAGCGATGCGCTCTTCGAACCCCTTTTTGGACAATAGCAACGCGCTGACTTGTTTGCACGTGCCTCCTGTCAGCTGCACTTCGACCCTGCGCGTCAGATGCTCAAGGCCATCGATTTCTACGACGTGAACCGCGTGGCGCTCAAATTCGGGCGCGTCGTGATCTTCGGCGGAGACATCTCAGCCACCTTCATGTCCGTCTACAACGTACGCAGCCAAAGCTTGTGCCTCGCTGCTATTGCTGCTGTTCTGCGCAATTTCTTACTCGGATGTGTGTTTGCTGTAGCTATTCGGGCCGACGTTCCCTGGTCACTACGACGGTGCCGAGCAGGTTGACGCCTAATATCTAGAGACATTGATGCGGTTGCTGTTCTACTTACTCACACGAGTACGTGTTGTTGTTGACGACGCAGAGCTATGTGCTGGGTTACGAAGGCGGCTGCGTTAAGTTCCCGATCCCAGCGGAATACCGCAGTTTGTACCAGAACGGCACGGACTTGCCCATGGAATTTCCGGTGCGTGCGTCTTTTCAATCTTTTGCAATTCGCGACTTTTTAAAGAAGACTCATGTGAAAGTTGTTGTTACGAAGCAGAACGGTGCCACTCCAGCGGCGACGGGGTTCATGGTATTCGTTGGTGGGGACTATAGGTCTCCTGGACTCCCTGCACCTACCAAAAAGTAAAAGATCATAGGATTGGAATTGGGGAAACAATTGAAAGCTCACTTTTATTTTTGTTATTGTTTTTGCACAGACACTACTTTGAAGAAGTTGACGTCGAGGTTGGCGAAGAGCACACCTCTCTAGTGTTTACTGGTCGCAAGCAGCGCATCGAGCTTGGGTGGTCTCCTCAGGTTCTGCCGACGCTTATGGTTGCCAGGGGTATTGGATATGTTGAAGCTGACGCTGTCTGATAAATTGTACAGGAGGTCATCAGCGAGCTGGGCGCCCCGGTGTCTGTATTTCGCAAGTCTGAAGATCCAAATGATGGGTATCGTTTTTCCCTGTGTAGAGTTTTGGAGGTGGCCCTCAGTTGTGACAGGCAATGCCGTTTTGTCTCGAACCTGCAGTGCTACCGTTGCTG
The DNA here is from genome assembly GCA_001314425.1 of Phytophthora pluvialis. Classification (NCBI taxonomy): domain Eukaryota; phylum Oomycota; class Peronosporomycetes; order Peronosporales; family Peronosporaceae; genus Phytophthora; species Phytophthora pluvialis. The sequence continues at coordinate 58,405 of LGTU01000260.1, forward strand.
GTGGACTCGTCGGCGACTATTTCCACAACTACCCGCATCTAGGGCTCGATATATTGTACGATTCAATGCATCGAGCCTCGAAGGTAATTCTGAAGACCAACGCGCTGGGGTGAGGCTTCTGGATACTGCGGTTTTGAATTGATCCTGTACAGTTCCGCTGACCTTTGAAAATTGGTCTAATACGTTTACAAACTGCAGTCACCCGGACTTCGGCGCCTACAACAAATGCAACTTCCGGCTCAGCTTCCAAACTTCTACTGCACTTCAAAAATCGGGGGTTTCAAAGCGAACCAGCTCCGAAATCACTCCCCAAACACCGGTGTGCTAGTTTATTGTTGCAGGGATTACACGCATATCGTCTGATGAAAATCTCGCTCTTGGTGTTTTTCAGTGGAAGGATATCCGCCTGGTGTTTGGAGGAGCTTCGGACCTGCGGCCTATCATCCACGACAATGGTCTGGGCCTGCACCCGTTCGGATCAAGTTTGTGCTACTCGCCAACGCCAGGGTGCATCTTCGAAGTGATGAAGAACGGCTTCATCGCAAGTGTTACGCTCACATCCTCCAGCTAGAAAAAGTCACGCACCAACGGCGCCTTCGATCATCTCTTCATGGCAAGTGTACGTATACTCGACTCTATCCACAAGATAGCTGCGTTGGCGAATCTAATTTACATTCCAAAAGCACGAGAGCGGCTAAGAAAGGCTGCATAAATGCTGCAACGTCGGATTTTACTGATAACGCCGCTGGTCGTAAGGTCCACGAGGCTGCTGTCCTTGCTGCTGCTGTCCGTTTGATCCATAGAATGCAGGGGGCGGCGGAGGCGGGGGTTGGCTGTACCCTGGTGGCTGGGGCTGGCCATAAGGCGCGCTTGGTGGCGGCTGAGGTTGGCCGTAAGGTGCTCTTGGTGGCTGCGGCTGGCCGTAGGGCGCACTTGTTGGCTGCGAGTACTGCTGCTGGTACGGGCCACGAGGCGGTGGCGCCTGCGGCGGGTACGGGGGCAAATTGTGCGCACTGTACTGCGGCGGCGGGGGTGGCTGGTAGTAACCGCGTGCTGGAGGCTGCCCCTGCGACACAGGAGCTCCGTTATACGGCGGCGGGGGTGGCTGAGGCACTCCGCTGCCCCGGGGAGACGTGTAGTTCGTGTTACCATATGCCACAGGCCTTGCTCCGCCAAAGCCGCCAGGCTGCGTGTATTTCGTCACGCCGCCGTACGGCTGAGTCTGCATCGCAGGTATCGCAGGTATCGCAGGCATCGGCGGCTTTGGTAACTGCTGAGTGTAGTTTCCGCGCCCTCCGTGCGGCGAAGTGTTTTGCCTAGCATGGTAGTCCGTAAAGCTTCCTCCGCGGGCACCACGTCCTCCTCGCCCACCGCGACCTCCACGTCCACCGTAAGTAGACGCGGAGCTAGCACCTTCACTTCCAGGAGGCGGCGCCCCGCCCCGATTGCGTTTACGGTTGCCACGCTTTGCAGCGGCCTCGGCTTCGTCGTCGGAAAACTCGGTTTCCTCCGTCTCTTCGTCAAAAATGTTCGAGGCGTCCGTGCCCTTGTCCTTGATATCCTCCGGGACGATATACGTCGTGTGCTCCGTCGCGTAGTACACCGCCGTGTTCACCACTGCCTTTTCGGGCATCTTGGCGGCGTTCTCAAAGCGGACGAGGTACATGGGCATCAGCACGGGGCCAAAGACCTCGTCCACACATCCGATCACTGTGCGGTCCTCCAGACAGAGCACGCTTCCTTCATCCAGGGGTTTGGTGCTTGGATTGGATTTGATGGTCATCATGAGTCCGGGCGCGCTCACGTTCAGGATGCTGCCGCACGGCGCAATGGCGCAGTCGGTCGTCAGCTCCACTGCTGGCTCGCGCACAGGGGCGGCAGCAACCTCGTGCTCCGTGGTCAGCGGGCCGCCCGTCTTGCTGTCCTCCTTCTCCATGGCGGCCTCGATCTCGGCGCGCAGCTCGGCGGGGTCCTCGCCCGAGCTCTCACCTGCAGTTTCCTTCTGAGCTGGCTTCTTGTCTGCGTCTTCGTCCTTCTTCTTCTTGTCGACGGGCGCCTCGTCGTCGGAGCTGTCGCTGTCACTGTCGCTGTCGTCGTCATTGTCGGCCGTGACGACGGGCACCATCGGCGTCTTGGGGGCCTCGCTCACCGTCGCGGAGCTCGCGAACTGCGCCGTGACCGAGTGCAGCTCAGCGTCGGCGTACTGCGCGGCGACGGCCAGGTCCGAGACGGGCCCGCTGCTCTGTTGCGCGTCCATGGCGGCGGTCAGATTAATGTGCCAACGACGGTCGAGGCAAGTCGAAGTCGGCGACGCCAGAGCTCCAACCAAAAACAGCAACGCAGTATATTGGTTTTCGTTAAATGGTATCAGTGCTTTGCCTCGTAGTTAAGCGCGAATAGCGAATCACAATCCTAATACGGTGAGGATAGTTGACAATATTTCTGTAGAGGTCGCACATCCTAGGACTCGACGCAGTTAATTCGGTTGTGGATGACTTCAAGTAGGACAAAATTTGCTGACGGCGGTATCTGTTAAACCAGGGCGCGGGAAGGGGAGAGCCAACTTCACTGCTGGCTGGTTAGCGTTGCTACATGTAGGCAATCTTATCGACGGCAACAATACACCCAGCCACGGAGTCAACAACAGCGTCCTGGTCAGCCTGGTCAACGCCGAGACTCGTACGTACATTGTATGACCATACAAACGCCAAGTCAAAGGGATGGGGCGGGTACAGCGCATTTTTCGCCGTCTTCTCATTGGTCGAAAACGTGCGGTGGGATTGTCCGACCACAACGGTATCCGTCATTGACATCTCCCAGAGCTCCTTCACTCTGCAATTCGCCAGGTCCAGCGCACAAGCTTCAACCGAGCCTTTTCCAGTATCCTCCCCCTCAGCCAGCCAACATGTCGTTCGAGCTGCCCAAGATCGCCTACGAGTACAACGCGCTGGAGCCGTTCGTGGACACGGACACCATGAACATCCACCACACCAAGCACCACCAGGCCTACGTGAACAACATCAACAACTTCATCTCGTCCGACAAGGGCGCGGCCCTCAAGGGCAAGTCCATCCTCGAGGTGGTGCAGTCGGCTACCGAGGCGCCCGTGCGCAACAACGGCGGCGGCCACTACAACCACTCGCTCTTCTGGACGTGGATGACCTCTCCCGGCTCCACCAACACGGCCCCGCACGGCGCCCTCAAGACCCAAATCGACGCGGACTTTGGCTCGCTCGACCAGATGAAGCGGCAGTTCAACGCCGCCGCCTCGTCGCGCTTCGGCTCCGGCTGGGCCTGGCTCGGCGTCAAGGCCGACGGCAAGCTGGCCATCACTTCCACGCCCAACCAGGACAACCCGCTCATGCCCGGCGTGGACCAGCCGCTCATCCCCATCCTGGGTCTGGACGTGTGGGAGCACGCCTACTACCTCAAGTACCAGAACCGCCGCCCCGAGTACATCTCGGCCTTCTGGAACGTGGCCAACTGGGACAAGGTCGTCGAGTACTACGACGACTTCGCCTCGAAGGGCAAGCCCGTGGACATCTGAAGTGGTGAGCAAGAGGAGAATGCAACGGCGAAGACCCACTCGTCGCTGTGAGTTGAGGGCGTGAGGCTCAAGTCGCAGCGCTGACCAAGTAGCTGCGTCTCTCTAAGATTGTGATGTGTTTTGTTTCATCCTCATTGGTCTCCTGCCAAGAGGGGACGGATGCGCACGAGGATCCTCGAGTCGCTCGCGATTCCTCGGAGCTCTCCCCCCCAAATTAATCTCAATGAAGTTCTTTTGAATCTAGTATTGAACTGCATTTCGTTAGCCCTTGTTTCTGTAGGAGTTCAGTATATGGTTGTGGTAGCTCATGTCGGTACGGTGGCTCCTGTAGATTTGGCAGCTCCACTGCTTGGTCGCGAGGCAGATCCTTCGGTGGGGGAGGGTTTTTGGAGCTTGAAGACCAACGGCAAGACGTGCGGTGGGCCCTTGTCGTCTACTACTGCAGCGAGCAAGAAAACTTTGGTAAGAGATATGTATCTTTTTTTCGGTGGGCTATGTTGAAACACGCGGATCGTTTGGGAGAACTTACTGACAGCCATCGCAGTGTAGTGCGCTCGAGATTTCAGGATTGTGTTCGCTCGCGCGTCGCCAGTCTCATCCAGCCTGAGCCTCGCACCATGGTCGTCCGCGAGATCAACGACCGCCGTGCCTGCAACCAACTCTGGGGTTCACCGAGCACAAACGTCAGCAACACCACCATGTAGCGTTCGTTGTCCCCCGATCACGAGACTGAACCTTTTGCGAGCTTGGAAGCTGCAGCGACCACTTCGAGTTGGTTCTCAGTCGCAGTTTTCTTGGCAATAGCCTCCGCGATCTCGTCATCGACGGAGTCATCGGCGTCTGTGTGCATCGTAGGCGTGATCGGTCGAGACGAAGCAGCCCTACTTGGTGGTCGCGAACCAGTGCTTCCAGCTTTGACCGAAGTCACAGACCTGTCTGTCGCCAACGCCGACGCTGCACTGCGGGCCTGGGCAGCTTGGATTGTCTTGTTGAGTGCATCGAGTTCGATACCCAGCTGGATGTTCTTCTGCTTGCAAAGATCCTCAATGTCCTTGGCGCAAGTGTTTTTCACGAAACTCCGCAGGATCGCGCAGGACACGTTGGCATTGTACATCTTGGGCGGGGTAATGCTATCTGCACATATTCAAAGGCAATAATGCATGCGTTAGTTGGCCTGCAACGTCTCCATCCCCGCATAGGAAGCGCAGCACGTACCGAAGCCATATTTCACCCAGAAGAAAGAGGCTTGTGTGGATGACGACATGCCAAAGGGCCGATTGAACGGCTCTTCGCTGATCGCTTTGAAGTGGCGTACAGATTTAGCTTCTCGCAGCAAGCACCATTTTTAGGTTTTTCAAAGCTGCCAGGAATCGGTTTGCGAATCCATGGTGCAGTGAAGCGAACCTTCTCTTAGGGTGGTGGTATTCAAACGTGCATGTAGAACATGGCGTGGCCATTGTGAAAATAGCCGCTGCAGTCGGAACCGTGTTGGGAAAGAAGACCAGGCAGTGATTTTGATGCTGCACGGTAAGCAAACTGCTTTCAACTCTCGTCGAGTTCGAGACCTTCAGCTTCTTGTTGCAGGGATATATCATTAGTGGATAACTCTGCTCGACTTGTCCAAAAATTGGCAGTGTTCGCTACTTGCGGAGAATGAGAGATCGTATTATAGCGCCGGCCTTACCTGCAATTTTCTATTTGAAGTATTCTACAGCATTTGCGCTTTCATCTTGCTAACAACGGATACTGCAAGCATGAAGGGTAGCAGATGAAGTTGTATGATTCGACCAAATCTGGCGAATTCTCATCAATTCCAGGAAAGTAGGGTTCGGCCGGACCAGACATCTTCTATCATGTGTTGGCTTGATATTGATAGAGCACCGGGAGCTCGACAGCATTCAGGAGAGTAGCCAGCCTTAAAAAAGAAAGGGGGGGCAACAATGATCGAATTCAATTAAATTGGAATACGCTTTCCAGTCATCGTGCTGAATGCGTCGACCACTACATATTTATCGATTTCGCTTGTGAGGTCCCTCTCGATTGCAAGAACAATGAGATTCGACATCCACGAGTCACCAATCGTTGTTTGGAGGCGCGTCTTGATTCGTTTTCTGGCAGAGAATGACCTCTCTGTGCTCGCAGTAGAAACAGGAAGCACGCATACCAAGTAAATCAAACGGTGCAATTTTGGGAAGAACTCGTGATTGTCACTTTCAATCATAGTAGAACACAAATCGTTTGTTGTCTTCGGCTTTTTGAACCGTGTGTCGGTCTTAGCCATTTCAGTAAATCGCTCGACTTCAGATCGTAGGACATCCATCTCGTCTATCAAGTCGGTTGGATAGAACTTGATGGCAAGGTTAAGAATATTTTCCAGCTCCCAGCTTCTGTAGTTGTTGCTAGGATTCAATGCTCCGCTTAGCACCAACAGAACGAGAATGTCTATACTAAAACGCACATTTAATTCCCCAATGATGTATTTCCACGATAGCCATGACAACATTTCCACGGTAATGCTCTTCATGAGTTGGAGCAACGCTGTCCCTAATAGCATCTGCCCCTGGTATGCCAGGTCTACCTCGACCACGGCTCCTAATTCCGCGTCTAGGCCACGGGGTATCTCTATCTGGAATGAAAGGTATACCATCCATTTGAATTTGCTTACAAAACCAAACTCCAGTGTTCCAAATTGCGTCGAAGCAAGAGGCGTTCGGCTTCTCGAACCTGTCGTCCCTCATCTGAACGAGATCATTAGTTATCTGCTTCACCATACACATCGCCGACACAACATTCATGTTGTTCTTTTGAAGATAGTGTTTGTCTTTGCTATAGCCACGATGAGTAGTTTAGGATGAAAAACAAAGTTAAATGTCTACATCTTGTCAACAATGCCCGAAGCCTCTGCTCGTTTTGCGGATTGGCCGCATTGGATGTAATGCGGTCCAAAACGTTTGTGATCGATGTCCATAACAGTAGAACTTTGCGCAAAGCGCGGATCCGGCAATTCCACCTTGTTTTACTGAGGCTTTCTGTCGATTTGTCTTGATTTCGTCCTTTTCTCGGCTTAACGCTTCCTTCGGCAAGAAGTCTATTCAAGTCGTCTGCTGCTTGGTCTAGAAGCTGGTCCTTCAGTTTACATGATGCACGGCATGTCGTATGTATTCCCTGAACAGTCTCGAAGCAACCGGCGACTGATATGATATCTGTTGCAACATGGACTAGAACGAGATTGAGTCGATGTGCAAAACAGTGCACGTAGTACAACGTGAACGCATTCGCCGCTGAAGTCCATTGAAATCCCCAGCCATATTAGAAGCTCCATCGTACCCTTGATCACGACACTTTGAAAGGTGCAGGCCCACAGTTCCAGCTGGACAGTCAAACCATCGAATAAATTCGCAACAGTTATATCGCTCATATGCCAGTCCCCAAAAATCGTTCTTTGATGTTACCCGTCAATGCACACACGAGCGAATCACAATCGCTATGTGCTCCTTTTCGCCATGCAATTCGCGTCATCCACGAGAACCGAAAAGTAGCCGACCGCAATTTCGTTTAGCACGATATGTTGACGAACCACATCTGCTGAACACTGAATCAACTCATGCTGGATAACAGGAGACGTATATGTGATAAGGCCGGGAGAAGATTTCCCCCCGACCCATCGTCTCGACCGCCCATGCTCTCGTCCCAGACTGGACCCGGAGCTGAGTGGTGGATGGATGCAGCGCAGTCTGGATTGTCGCACGGACTTCAACCCGGAACTGATCCGTGATCTGAGTGATGGCTTCAAGGCGAGCGACAGTTCAGGAGTCTGAGCGGTC
>LGTU01000261.1:0-38186 GCA_001314425.1 Phytophthora pluvialis
GCAACTACCTGGAGCACAAGACGGTGATCATCAAGCGCCCGGACGACTCGATGCCTTAGGCGAGACACATGTACCAGTAATACCCTGCCGCAGCGCCAATTGCGCGCGAGTAGGAAGTTGAGCAGAAGGAACTCATAAATCCAGAGATGCGTTTTGTTGAGTAATATCGATCGCTTATTTCCAACGTATTGGACGTTACAACTTCGGTTCGTGTTTCTTTCCCTGGTTAAATCGGATGACTCACTTTTCGGTGTACTGTATCTTCGACCACTTCAACATCAACTGAAAACAGGTTTGCTGCAAACTTACGAGAAATTGGAATGCAAAATCGTACGAGAAATTGGATATTCAGTCACGCACCCTGCCCTCGGGCCCCTCTTGCTCTAGCTGTATCATGTCTACCTACGTCTTGTTTTCTGACGGAGGCTTACTTTTTGCCTCGCCTCTTACCAACGCTGCCGCCGTAACGCGTCACCGCCTCACGCTTGTTGCGCTTGGCCATGAGCTTCGGGTCCAGCGGAATGTATGCATACGGCTCGAGCTTGCCCTTCTTCTTAATGTCACCTCCGGCCTTCTTGGCGCGGTACTCGCGGCCATTGCCGCCATCTTCGTCACCACCGCGTTTACGCTTCGATCGGCCGCCCTTGTCCTTTTTGCCGCTGTTGTTGAGCCCCATGCGCTGCAGCTGCGAGGCAACGTCCTGCTTGATCTTGTCCTCGTCATCACTATCGCTGCCGCCCTCCATGTTGTCGTCCTCGCCACCAGGGATAATCATGCGTCCATCCTTGGTCATCTGGAACTCGCCGTCGCTGTCATCGTCGTCACGGCCACCCTTGTGCGCCGAGAAAATGTTCTTCACCGCAGCGTTGTCATCCAAGAAATCCACGATATCGTCCTCGTCCTCACGGATAACCTTGCCGCCCTTGTGCTTCTTGTGCAAGTCCTTCTTTCGCTTCAGCACCTGCATGGCAGCGGCCTCGTCGTCGTCACCCTCGTCGTCCGAGTCGGCCATGAACTCTTCGAACGCATCGCGGTTCTTCTTGGCCGCACGACGCTCAGCAGCCTCGGCAGCAAGCTCCGACTTCTTCTTGTCCTCGCGCTCCTTGGTCTTTTTAATGTGACGGATCAGCGCACGATCCTCCTCAGGCACAAGCGCAGCCACGTGCTCGTAGCCGAACTTGCGGCACAGCTTGATAAGGATGATGCGGGTCTTGGCACGGAAACGGTTCTTGCTCTCACCAATCCAGACCAGCAAGCCATTAATGATGTCCGGCAGGAACTGCTCCAGCTGGTCCTTCGGCAAAACAGCAATGCCAAGCTTCATGAAGCCGATAACGCTCTTGATCACTTCGCGAGCCTTCTCGTGCAGCAGCATGAGAACCGTCTTGAGCAGCGCCGGCATAGCCTGAGCGATGGAAGGGTCTTCACGCCCGAACTCGAACACCAGTCGGCTGAGGCAAATGACAGCAGCGCTACGCATGTGGGGCGTGCGCGCGGCCAGACCACCGAGGACCATTTGGATAAACTCCATCAGTCCGTTCTGCGGGTCGCGGGCACGCAGCAGCATCGCCATGGCCACCAGCAGCTCGAAAGCAGCTTCACGAGCCTTGCCATTGGCCTCCTTGGTACACAGCATAATTTCGCCGACAAGATTGGGAACCAGCTCCTTCTCAGCTAATCCGTCAGTAGCGGGCTGGGCCTGCAGCGCACGGATCAAGTGCGCAAGCACGCGAAGACGCATCTTCTTAGCAGGCACAGAGCAAGTGAGCAGCGACTCGCAGATGGCACGAGTGAGGTCCTGCAGCTGAGACTCCTCGGACAGGAACTTGGGGTGCGAGTCGCAAATGGCCACCAACGCGGCGTACGAACGCTTCTGCATAGGAGCATCGGCATCATCCAGCAAGTACGGCTTAATGACACGGTACAGGAGAGCCACATTAGCGTCGTCGACGTGCGCAAGGAGGGCCAGGGCAAGAGCCATCTGCGCATGCGAAATCTGTCGGAGCTTGGTCGCACGCTTGGCGTTGGTGCCAGCACCCTCAGCCTCGACACGCTTGGCTTCCGTCGTGGCCTCCAGCAGCTTCTGCATCACCTTCTTGAAAGTAGTGCCGATCAGCTCGGTCTCAGCTAGTGATGCGAAGCCCTCGAGCGTGTCCAACAGCACCTGAGCACGTTCAGTATCCTTCTCCGGGTCCAGCTCCTCCACGAAGGACAGGAGCAGAGGAACATAACGTCCCGAGAATTTGGCCAGAGCAGCACGGTCACGCGCCAGCTTCGCTTCGTCCAGTTGCTCCTCTTCGTTGTCGTCCTCTTCTGCTTCCGCCTCAGCGCCTTCTACCTCATCATCTTCTGTCTCGCGGTGGTAGCGGCGCGCAACTGACTTTTGCAGGACGCGCGTGCGCTTCACAAGGGCCTGAAGACCCTGGCAGACTGCAAGGCGCAACTCTGGGAAGCGCTTGTCGGCCATAGCGCTAGCGAGAACCTTCGCGATCTTCTTGAAGTGCGTGTCAATATCCACGGCACGGGCGCACACGCTCGGGAAAAGCGTCCACAGCTGAATTGCGCGAGTCTGCAGCTTCTTAGCGTGCAGCGGGGTGGCGCTCGGCTCGCGTGCACCAGCCTCGCAGGCACGGGCCATAGGCAGCACAACATCAGCAAAGAATCCAAGCTCACCACCACGCTGAGCCGCACGCAACGCGTCGCGGAAGACGGGCAGAAGCCACGCACGCTGTTCGCTCACAATCTCGGTCGGGTGGTCAATAGGAACAATCTCAAGGAAGGCACGCGGGCCCAGAGCCTCCACGGCCGCGCCAGCGGCCAACGCAAACAACTGTGAAAGCGCCTGTGCGCTTTTGCCACCCTGCTGCTGCTGCGGAAGTTGGTCTGCAGCCTCGTGAAGCTCGCAGCACGTCACGAGAATCGGCTCAAGCGCCGGGCGACTAGCAGGTCCGTAGAAACGGAAGAGCTCAGCAATAAGAGGGAAAACGTGGTTCCACGCGCCCTGGAAGCGCAGCGAAGTCAGACTCTGCAGAGAGGCCAGGACGCGAGCGACATCCTCGAACGTGCCTTCGGTCTCGAGCACCTCAGGGGTCAGCGTAGGCTTTAAAACATTCAACAACGAGCGAGCAGCCTGGCGCTGAACGCGGTCGCTGTCGGTGGCAATGTGAGAGCACACGGCGCTCACCACGCGCGGCAGCAGCTCACGAGCCGCATCGACGTTCACCTCGGCGAGACGAACAAGCGCCTGAGAGGGGATGCGCACGGCGTAGATGGCGGTCGGTCCTCCCTGGGCCTCCAGCGAGCCACTGCTCTGAGCGTCAAGCACGGCGCCCACGAGCTTGCGAAGCGCGTCCGCCGTCAGCTGCGACTCGGGCGCGGCGCTCAGCGCATCCAGCGCCTCGTAGGTCACGAGACGCAGCGTCTTGGAGTTGGCGTCCAGGAACTTGGCGAGCGCCGCGACGAGCGACGCCACGACCTTGCGCTGCAGCAGCGGCAGCGCCAGCTTGAGGAAGGCGACGAGCAGCACGAGTCGCTGGTCGTCCTTGCTGTCTCTCTTGGAGCTGGCGAACACGTTCTCCGCGAAACTGGCGATGTGCGTGGAGAGGGCGTCGCAGCCCTTGGCGGCGTGGAGCTCCAGCACGTCCATGGTCCACTTGTGGCCGGCCTTGCGCACCTTGGGGCGCGTGTCCATCGCGAGCGTCAGCAGCAGCTGGAAGCTGCGCAGCAGCTCGGGGCGGACCCAGGCAGTGGCAGACGGCTCCTGCGCCAGCAGCGCCAGGCCGAGGCAGGCGCTGGCCGAGCGCAGCAGCGCCGCGTCGTCGCCGGCCTCCTGCAGCACCGCCGTGAGACACTTGGCCACGGCCGCGAACTTGCCGCGCAGCACGGCGTCCGGCACGTCCGGCAGCACCATGGACAGCAGCTGCGCGACCTCCTGGCGGTGCGAGTCCGAGGCGGCGTCCAGCGCCGTCATGAGCGCGGCGAAGTACTCGGTGGGCGAGACGGGCGCCTGGCGGTCGCCGTTGGCGCGGCGCTCGTGGATGACGTCGCAGATGGCGCCCAGCACCACATTGAGCTTGGCCTTCTGCGGGTGCGCGCCGCCCGCGTGCTTGCGCAGCTCCGTGAACGGGTCCATGGCGTGCTTGGCTTGCTTGGGGGTATGCCAATCAATGGCTCGGCGAAGAGGTGCAGGCGACGACAGTCAAGAACCACTGGCCGCGAGATTCGGACTTAGTCGAAATCCAACAGTACGACTATTTATTTATTTTTATAGGTATTACCGCACCTCCCCTCAATAGAAGGTCTCCCTCTCGCGCTATAATAATATTAGCGAAGGCGTCGTATTTTATTATAATCGCCAGCATGCGCGCGCTCGTGTTCGTGCTCCTGTCGCTGTGGCTGTGGCTCGGCGCGGCGACGGCCTCCTCGGAGGTGCAGGGCGCCGCCGACCCGCCCACCAGCCGCTTCGCGTACGTGACCGTGCACTACGAAGGAACGAGCCGCGACGCCGAGTACGTGCTGGGCGTGCAGGTGATGATGCACTCGATCAAGATGACGGGCTCGCCGTACGACCTGGTGGTGCTCGCGTCCGACTCGGTCTCGGAGAAGAGCAAGGCGCTGTTCCGCTCCATGGGCTGCCGCGTGCTGGACGTGACCAACATCGACAACCCGTTCGTGGGGGGCACGCTGCGCAACAAAGGCTTCATCTACACGCTCAACAAGCTGCACGTGTGGAACATGCTCGAGTACGAGCGCGTCGTATACCTGGACGCCGACAACGTGCTGATCCGCAACGCGGACGAGCTCTTCCTGTGCGGGGAGTTCTGCGCCGTGTTCATGAACCCGTGCCACTTCCACACGGGCCTGCTGGTGGTCACCCCCTCGACGACGGAGTACCAGCGCCTGCTGAACGCTCTGGGCCATCTCGAGAGCTTCGACGGAGCGGACCAGGGCTTCCTCTCGTCCATGTACAGCAAGATGCTGCGGAAGGCCAAGCTCTTTACGCCCATGAAGTCGGCGTTCGCGACGGGCGCAGACTTGGAGGTCAAGAGGTCCGAGCCCGAGCCCAAGGGCATGCGACTGCCCGTGGGGTACAACATCAACCACAAGTACTTCTACGAGCAGTACCACTGGAAACTGTTCTACCTGCGTCAGTTCGCGTCCATGACGTCGCCGATTAGCCCCGTGAAGGTGGTGGTCGAGTCGGCGAGAGGCATCCCAGCACTCACGGTCGGCTACCCCATGGCTTCCGTGCTGAAGCCGTGGTACTGGTGGGCCGGTTTTTTCATGGACTTGCACGCCGTGTGGCACGACATCCGCGCGACGCTGCCTGCTTCGCAAGAGCGCTACGGTGCCGAGGAGGCTGTGAAGACCCTGTTGGGCTTCTTCAGCTCGCTGGCGCTGCTCACTGCCGCGCTGTATGCACTCAAGATCACGCTCCCCATGCGTCAAATCCAGCAGCGATGCACAGACTTGGCCATGCGTAGCAGCAAGCAGGCCCGGTATGCTTTCCTGGCCTTCCGCATGGCGCTCGTGGTGTTCGCCTTCCGCATCGCCCCCGCGCGCGTGCACCCGCTAGCTCCCGTGCACTATGGCTACAGTCTCATGACCTTCATGAATGTGTTCCTGCACATTTATTTCGCCTGCGTGATCTCCAACTTTTGGGACCCGCACCAGGAGGTCTCGATGCCGCCTGTGCTTTACGTGACGCGGTTTTGGTTGTACGTGGCCATCACGGCCGCTTTCGAGCTCTTTGTGGTCTGGTTCAGTACGTGGAGCGTGTTCCCGAACGTGCTTTGGCGGCTGTTTTCGATCTTTTGCTCCCTCTTCATGTGCGCGTACTGGCAAGTCTCGTACTATCGCCTCTCGCTCAACGCCGAGTTTGGTGGCAAAAAGGAGCGACTCCGAAGCCTCTAGTACGACCGACCAAGGAGACAGCAGATTCACACGATACTCTGAGCGTGGTGTACTACATGCATAGCTTGACCAAGCTGTATTAAGAAGAGATGAAGAAGACAGCAAGGCGCAGCAGAACCAGCGGGGTTGGAGTGCAAGACAGGTAGGCGTTGCCTTCTTCCATGAATGACTCTTGTTATGCCGACCAAAGCCGGAAGGTGCAGTCGGAACTGGATGATGCCAAGAAGCGGCCGTTCGGGTCGAACTTGACAGACTGCAGACAAACAGCAGCACACAGATAGATATATAACAGGACAGGATCGGCGGGTGGCAGGCGAGAGCAGTGCCGACACAACAAACAGAAGCGCTAAGGTGAGCCGGCCATCTGCAATATGAATAGAAATGAACTCAACATGCCGCAACGCACCTGGACTGGACCCTCGTGGTCCTTTAGTTCCGCCGCGAGTGTCTCCGTTTTCATGCTGAAGAGCTTGATGGACCCATCGTCACTGGCAGCCGCCAGTATCTTGCCACTGCGATCGAAGGCGACGCTGTTCAAGGGGTGCTGCCCACCGTCAAGTGAACTTCGTTCGGCTACCATGCGTACGTCCCAGACTTTGACAAAACCATCGGCGTCACAGGATGCGATGGTATCGCCTGCAAGTGCGAAGGCCACACTGTTGCAAGCATTCTGGTGGCCGTAGAAGGTCTGCACGCAGAGACCGGAGCGCAGATCCCAAATGGAAACAGTCTTGTCTCCGGAGCCCGTGCAGATATTCGTGGAGAATGGCTGGAAGCACACACTGTTGACGGAGTCAACGTGACCGCGGAACGTGCGGCGACAACGACCAGAATGCAGATCCCAGAGCTTGCACGTGTGATCCATGGAGGCACTAACAAGGAAGTCGCCGTCGTGGTGGAAGGCGCTTTCCCAAACGGGATGCGAGTGATCGGCTAGAGTGAGCGAGCAAGCAGCACCCACGAAGTCCCAGAGCTTGACGGTGTTATCTCCGGAGGAAGTGGCCACGTGCGCCCCTCGCGGATGAAAAGTGACAGACGAAAGCCAGCTCCGATGGCCTTCACCGCTCATGATCAGCTCGCCAGCAGGTGCAGACCAGAGTTTCCAAGTCTCATCGTCCGAGACGGTTGCCACGATAGGATTCTTGGGATGGAAAGCCACCGCGGCGACAGAATTTGCGTGCGCCTGGCAACTGCGGGCTAACTCCACACGTTCAGGGTTCACAGGCTCGAAGCGTTTGTCTACGAATGGATTCGCCGCATCTGGATTTGGCAGCTTTGTGTCGGGCACATCGCTCTTGGACTTGCTGCTTTTCTTCTTCTGTCCGCTCGACGATGTCTTCGAAGAAGAGGAGGACGGTGTCCCATGGGTTGTCGAAGCAGTCGAGCTGAGAGGTGCGACTGGGGCCACCTCCTTACCCTTTCCAGTTGGAGCGGACGCGTTGGTTGTCGTAGAAGCCTTCAGCTGCGCCTCGAGTGCCTCAGCCCTTGCCACTTGTCGGTCACGTTCAAGACGCATGAGCATCTTCTCCTTCATCGAGTTTTCGTACTTGGCTTTCAGTTCCTGGAGCAGCGGCTCGTATGCAGCGACATGCCGCTCGAGCTTGCGGATCTTGACTGACAGTGCTTCCTTTTCCTGCAGCACTCGCTGGTGGTGCATCTTGTGGACGTCGCGCTGGTGACGGAATTTATCCCACGTGCCCTTGGCTTTCTCGGTGATCATCCGCGTGTCGTCCAGCTGGCGTCTCAATTCCTTCACTTGGTCATCTAGCGCCTGGTTGCGCACGTAAATGTCGGGCACCACCCCGACGTCGTCTTCGCGCAGCTTGCCCTTGGCGATAAACTCGTACCATTCGTGGTTGAACACGTCCAGCGTACGCGCGAGCCCCAGTTTGATGAGGAAGTTCCGGATGAAGTCGTCCACTATCGACGGTCGCACTTGGGTGTGAACGCGCGCCAGCATCGCTTGCTTCGTCGGGCTACCAGCAACACTGCGATCCGCGTTCATATCGTCGTAGGAGCCGCCTCCTCCCTCCAGAGCAGGTAGCGAGACTGCTGATGTCATATTGTCTTGCCCAGAGGTTATGGTGGACCGATTGAGGTTCCGAAGCACTGCGGCGAAGTCTTCTTCATCGTCGTCGTCGTTGTCGCCGTCGCCCAGTGCTCCGTCGTCCACCGCCTCGTACTGGAACGTGTCGATATCATCGTCATCCTCTGCGAATTCCACCTTCTCCAGACGCACAAGTTCCTCCTTCTGCGGCATCGTGGCTGCTGTATCAATTGGGCGTTGGATCACAAACGAGCTCTCGGCTTGCGACTCTTCACAGCGACCTGCTCCACTAACGAATATATTTACCTTTTATCGGTGGCGGTCAGCGTTTCCTGGGCTGGCACGCTACCTCTGCTTGGTCTCCCCCTCTGTCGTGGTAAGTTTGCCGTCTTGCTCCTCTGTTGCTGCTGCATTAGTCGGTTTTTCTTGCACCGAAGCTGACGGAGTTTCGCTGTCTGTCTCTGTTGCAGCGGCCTCCTCCTCCTTAACAGGTTTCTCAGTCGATTCCGTGCTCCCAGCCGTCTCGGCCGCTGCCTCCTCTCGTTCCTGTCGCTGCTTCTCGCGCTGCTGGTCCATGACCTTCTTGATCTGGTTCTCGAGGATGTCCTTGTGGTCCTCTGCCGCTTGCTTTGCAAACGTAACCAGCAACGCGTCCTTGCGCTCCATCTCCAGCTCCTTCCCCTCGCGGTAGCCTTCAATGAAGGCCATGAGCACCGACTGGCCCACCAGCAGCTTGTCCGCGAACCACGACTGCGCGCTGACCTTGAAGGTCTCCACGTCCTTCGTGTCCATCTTCAGAGCAGCGTCTCGCCCCACCTTGGCGAGGTCCCGCAGCTCGTCCACGTTCTTCTTGAGCGTCGTGGCCACGTCGTCCTTGCTGCGACTGTCGTCCACCACCTGCTTGGCGTGCGAGAGCACGGCGTCCGCGTCCACCGCGTCCGCCACTTGCTGGACCCCCTTGGCCAGGAACTTGACGTTCTCGGCGCCTTGCTCCCCGAGCGCGTGGAGGTTGCCGTGCGCGCGGGTGCCCTCCAGACTCTTGTCGAGGAAGCTCACGTTCTTGCTCGCGGTGCTCGAGACCTGGCCGCGCACCGCCTGCACCGCGCGTTTGACCTCCTCCTTGCTGCGCTCCAGCTCCTCCTCGCTGGGGCCATCGAACGACGCCTTGTACTCCTGCCACACCTCGCGGAAGATGCGGCGGTGGTCGGCCAGCGTGAACTCCCACAGGTCCACGAAGCGAGGCGTGCGCAGCTTCTCCTCCATCTCGGGCGGGTTCGGTAGACCCGGCACGCGCACGGCGGCCCAGCGGTCCACACGACGGAGCGTCGTCTGCACCACGCGCACCGTGCGCTGGAACAGTGAGTAGCGCTTCACGGCGGCGGGCGGCCGCGGCATGTTGACTGGATTGGCATCGACAAGCTCAGCTTTGAGACCGTGAAGCCGATACAAATGTAGCCATCGGTATGAAAAGGTAGATGTGAAATAAGAGGAGATTTAGCTCAGTATTGCTGATACTCGAAAAACTGCGATACCTCATGGTACGTCTTCTAACAGGTATATTTGAGATCCGCCACTTTTTGTATCGACACGAGAGGCTGACGATGGCTCTCCGCACGTTCGGCCGCCGCGCTGTGCGCCTCGCGTCTGCTGCTGCGTCTCGGCCGCTGGTTCCTGCCGCCGCTGCTGCATGGGCGTCTCCGTCTCTTTCTTCGGGTCTGGGCGCGTCGGCGCTCCAGCTGCAGACGCGGTCGTTCGCCAAGGCCAAGAAGGCCAAGGGCGGCAAGGGCAAGGCCGCTGCACCCGCTCCAGCCGTCGACGACGATGACGACGACGACGACGCGGGCAGCGACGAGGACGGAGGCGCCGCCAAGGCGCTCAGGAAGGCCCAGAAGAACATGAACGGCGCCGTGGTCAGCTTCACGCGCGCGCTGAGCCAGATGCGGCCAGGCCGCGCGGACGCCGGCATCTTCGACGAGCTGCACGTCCAGGCGTATGGCCAGCACGCGCCGCTCGCGCAGGTGGCGCAGGTGGCCGTCGTGGGCTCGCACGCGCTCAGTGTGACGGTGTACGACCCGTCGGTAGGCGCTGCCAGTGCTGCCAGTGGAGAGAGGAGAGAGGACGAGAGCTGACTGGTTGTTGTGGTGGGTGTACATACAGCTCATGCAGGACGTCAAGAAGGCTATCGAGGCCACGAACCCGGTCTACTCTGTGCGCGAGGACGTGAGCTCGCTGGAGATCTCCTTCCCCAAGTACGTGGTGGTCGGCGTTTGACGCGGTTGCTGTGGATACGAGTACTGACTGCCGAGGATTTGTTTGCGAGCAGGATGTCCAAGGAGACCCGTGCGGAGCTGCTGAAGGCCGCCAAGAAGCAGGCGGAGCAGGCTCGGCAGCACGTGCGGCGTGTGCGACAGGAGGCCATGAACCACGCCAAGAAGCTCAAGGACACCGTCTCGGAAGACGACGTCGAGGCGCAGAAGGACCGCATCCAGAAGGTCACCGACAACGCCATCGCGGAGATCGACAAGCTGCTGGCGGCCAAGGAGACGGACCTCAGCACGGTCTGACTGGAGAATGCAGCCAAAAAGGGAGGATGCGGCTACCACTCGACTGGCATAGCAATACAGACGACAACGGGCGCGAACTTAGCGCGGTGGTTGTCCCGACACAACGGCGCAATAGCTTGCATTTAGTCTTCACGATGTCGTTGCATCAGGCTTTTCGGTGTACTGTAGCTCTACAAGATGCTCCATCGGTTGCGCACGCGAACGGCCATGTGGCGCACAAGACGCTTGCGGTCGTCGAGCACAAGCAACAGTTTCCGCAGCACGGTATCCTTGTACGGGTGCACCAGTTCGTACGGGATGGTAGCCAGCTTGGCGAGGCACTCCAGCGCGGCATATCGGTCCTTAGCACCAGGTCTACCACGACACAAACATCAGTCAGTTCACAGAATCACCTCGACAACGTGCAGGTCACGTACCCGAACTGTGCTTGCTTGAGCAGACCCGGGAAAACATCCTTGAGGAATGGTTTGGCGCTCTCTACCGACTCTAGAAGCAGGGGTTTAAAGGTCTGGATGGCTGCGCTGCCTAGTTCGCAGTCGTCCGTGTTGAGGGCCTGCACCATGAGCGGGAAGATCTGAGCCAGGTGAGGCAGGTAGACGGCCTTGGGCGAGTGTGCTATCACTTGCGCGAAGGCTACAAGAGCTGCCACACTAGTCTCCTCGCCAATGTGGGCGCGAATGTACTCGAGCAGCACCGGGAACACCAGGTCAAACATTCGCTGCCGGTACAGGAACTGGTGGCAAACCGAAAACAACAACAACAACATGTTAGTTGACTTTTTGGCCAGACTAGGACAGCACCAATACATTCCCTACCGTGATGAAAGCACCGCACTTGCGGTTCAGCACGTCGGGGTATTCCGAAACCAGAAGCTTGAAGGTCTTGGCAACTTCCATACGCAGGGCAGCCGCTTGCTCATCGTCACCTTCTTGCTCCATGCTCACGTCGCCGTCAGCATTTTGGCCTCCAGGCGTAAGAAAGTTGCAGAGGAAGCGCAGACACACCGGCGCGTGAACCTTGTGGCCCCGAATGACCAACGCCTTCGCAATCCAGGCATAGATCTGCAACGCAGCCACCCGCACCGCAAAAGTCTCAGCAGGGTTACTGATTACAACCGCAAGCTTCTGGATGAGCAGCAAGTCGATGAGAGCATCAAACTCAGCGCCATCCGACATCTTGTTCACAATCGAGGCCAGCGACTTGGCTGCGGAGAGTGCAGCTTCGGTGTATACAAACTGGAGCTGCCGAAGTGAAGGTTCAGTAGCGTCCGACTGCGCAAGCTCAAGCAATCTGTTAATGACCAGCGATGTATCCGGGAGAGTCACATCACGGGCAGCCGAGTTAATGACCGCAGCAAAAAGCGGCACGAGCTGCAGGCTCGCCGGCTGTGAGGGATGAGTGCGCAAGAATGCTGGCACCACCGCGTCAACCAACCGCTGCTGAGTAGCTGGGGACACGTTCTGCATCACCGCACGGAAGATTCGAACACAGGCAGCAAGCTTTGCATCATCCACAAGGCCGCTGGAAGAAGCCGCCGCGGGAGCTGCAGACGTCTCCACCGCCGTGAGCAGTCGGAAGATGATAGAGGCAGACGAAGACGCCTGCACGCAGAATTCCATGCTGGTCCGGTCTCCAGCGTTAATCTCGACGATCTTAGCCACAGCGTCCAGGATATAATCCACGTGCCGCTGACGAGCAACGTCGCCGTCTGCCTCGCAGAATCCGATGGCACCCTGCTTGCCATCATCCTTCTCCACGCACAGATCAGTGAGAAGGAAAATGGTAGCCTGGAAAATAGAAGACTCGCGGCAGAGCTCAGTGATAGCTAACAAAGCTTCCTCGAAGAACGAATCGAAGTTGCGGTTCGAGGCGGCCAGAACAGCAGCTACTCCAGTTCCTTCTTCGTCATCGTCATCTTCGTGGTCGCTTCCTTCGTTGACTGCAGCCATGAGCCGAGCCAACGAAATCTCCACCACAAACGCTGCGTAACTACCAGAGGCGGGATGCTGCTCCCCACTACTTGTCGAGGTCACCGGTGCGGTAGACACGGTGGAAATCTCCTTCAGACTCTGCAGGCAGGCTGAACGCACTTCTGCTGCGGGGTCAAGAAGCAGCATGCGAGTAAACAAGTTGATAAGCGCCTTGACTTGAGCGGGTGCCACGATGGGGGACGGCGGGAAGGTGAGTAGATGACAAAGTGCTTCCACCGCCACGCAACGTGCGGTCGGACTGTTGCCGGGCGTAGTCTGGTTGTCCTGATCATTGCTAAGGAAGTTCACGAGCGCATCAATAAGCGCAGGGGTGTGTGGGCGCATGGGCTGCGCTTGGCCAGACTGGTCAATCTCTCGGTCAATCGTGTCCACAAGTAGCAGAATACGCGCCAGCGCAGCTTCACACTTCGAAGGCACGCTCTCGCTCCCGGCGCTCTCGTTGTGGAGCTGCTCCACCAGCAGCGGCACAGCAATCTTCAGCACATGCGCAAAACTCATCGCCGAATCGTGTCCCAGCGCGGCCAGCACCTGGCCAGCCGACACACTCACCATCGAGTCAGCAGCATGCTCACGCAGCTCGCCCGCTGCCCGCGCAGTCATTTCCACAACGAACTTACTCCATGCGTAGGCAGCACCCGGCGTCTCCTGAGCCTTAGCACGGGCAACCACCCCAGAGAACCGCGAGATCGCCTGACGACCTTCAGTAATCACCTCCTGCTTCTCGCCGTCAAGAACCTCGTCGTACAGCGCAGTGGCCACTGCGTGCATTTGCAGCAGCAGCGCGTTCACCGAGTAGCGTTCGCTACAGAAGACCAGTGTTTGCAGCGCATCCAACTTCGCCTCCACCACGGTCGATGCGAGCTTCTTGAGCAAGAACGGCAGCACAAGCGGCGCCAACAAGTCCGACGCCGCAAAGGCGTGACGCAGCGACAGGATGAGTCCCTCCGACGTAATTCCGTACGGGTCGTTCGGCGGTGGCGTGAAGATGATGGGGAAGTAGCAGGACACAATGTCGAAATACTGCTGCAGCAGCGTGTCGCTGCGCGAGAACACGGGCTCCAGCTTGGACAGCAGCGTGCGCGCCACCTGCATGCACAGCAGCAAGTTGCGCGGGTCCTTCTCCCCCTCCATGGCGCTCAGGAACGTCTGCGCGAACTGCCGGCCGAGATCTCCGCTCTGCTCCGCGTCGTCCACGCTGGCGTCCTGCGCGTCCTTGCTGGAGGGCACCGAGTCCAGCAGCAGCTCGACGACCGTCGACTGCGCCAGCGCGAGCTGCATGAGGTCGAAGCACATCTTGCGCATGGCTTGGCCGAGCTGGGGGATGTGCAGCGTGCTGCCCAGCTTGAGGATGAGCGCCACGGTGGTGCGCGGCGACGAGACCTGCGCCGCATGGTACGTCTCGAGCGCCAGCAGCGCGCGCAGACACGCGGAGGCGCTGGGGAAGTCGGCCAGGCGGTCGGCGAAGAAGGTCATGAGAAGCTGCACGGCGCTGGGCGCGAGCTGCAGCTCCGGCAGCCGCGTGAGCACCTCGGCCAGCAGCAGCGTGGCGCGTGACCGCACCTTGTCGTCGCCGCTCGTGAGGAAGGCGCCCAAGGCCTGGATGAGTGCCTCCATGGTCACGTGGCGGTGCACCTGCATCACGATGGTGTTGAGCCCCGTCTTCTGCGCGGCGTCGTCGTTCTCCGGGTCCACGAACGCGTCGATGGCTGGCGCCAGCGGCGCGTCCAGGCTGAACATGGTAGGCGAGCGATGTGCGGGTAGTGTGACCAGCTTTCGAGCTAATCAACGGCCACAAAAAAGGTAGGAGCACAAAATATGCACTACATATTAACCTCCGTTATCGAATACACGTCGTGCACCTTTCTATATCCATTATACATCGTCATAAGAAGCTTACTATTTGCAACTTACTATATATGCTATGAGTATGACTACTTTTTCAAAATCTCGATAGTAATAGTACTGCACTTTACTATTTTGGTAAATGCTACTGTATACTAAGTACACTTCTCTCCATACAGAAATACACTACAATATCAAGTGCGACAGGATATCATGGTATACAAGCTTATCTTAGACAGGTTGATCTGTTCAAAAAGGTAAAACGGAAAGTGTGTGGGCATCTCTACATATCTAATCGTAGATTCTCATGATGGAGCGCACGCGAGCGCGGCAAAACGGGCAGGCGTGCGATGTATGCATCACAGTCCTCAAGCAGGTGTAGCAGCCAGCTCGATGTCCACACGGAGCGCATGCTGCATTCCGTCGCTGCGAGCAGCACATCCCGCACAAATCTGGATCTTCCTCGTCTTGCTGGATTGGCACTGAGGACGAAGCATGCTGCTCTCCATTCGCCTCCGAACTGCTTTCGCTTTCATTGTTGTCATCGCCTTCGGCTGGTGGGGGCTGCTGCGCTGGTTGAACCACTTCTATAGTTTTCTGTGGCTCCGTTGACGCGAGGTTGTCGCCGTCCGCGTTGTTCGATCCCTGAAGATGCCGCAGCATGTCTTCATGAGGCTCTTCGTCATGCTGCTGGGGCTCGGGCAGCTCAAGCGTTCGGCGCAGTTGTTCGACGAGCGGCTCGCTGTCCTGCTGTTGCTCTTGCTGCCGCAAGGTAGACGAGCGCACGTTCTGGACGAGTTCGTGCGGCCAGTAGTAGAGCTCCCCGCGAGGCGTATCAAACGGTGGCATGCCATAAAGAGGGTTTCCAGTCTCGCGGTCGTAGAAGTTGGCACTCTGCAAAACGCGCTGCCAGCTCTCGAGGTTGTGAAGGTTGTCGGCTGCGAACACGAGGTCTCTCGTCTGCACGTCCTCCTGGCTCATAGTCTTGCGGCAAACGGGCGAGCGTGTGAGCTTCTGTCGTTTCACACGCTGACACATGACGGGCTTGTCGAAGATGAAGGCGTTCTCGCGCTTGAGCCAGCAAAAGCTGTCGCTGGAAGGGAACGGGGACGCACGAGCAGACTCGTCGACGAGCAACACGGCGTCCGGGCGGACATCTCCTGGGCGGTGGAAAATACACAACTCCTTCGATGTGCGTGGCTTGTTGCAGGCCACCACGACACCCCAGAGCTTTTTCCAGCGGAACTTGCCGCGCAAGAACAACCAACCGCTGTGAACTTTCATGTGCTCCATGAGTATTGCAGCGACCGCAGCCCGACGATATTGGCGTGCCAGGTCAAGTGGTGATAGTCCCTTGCGATTGAGTGCGAACGCGTCTGCGCCAGCTTCGAGCAGCACGTCGACCGTCAGTGAGTCACGGTTGGTCATTGCGGCGTAGTGCAGCGCCGTGTTCTTCAGTTTGGTGTCGTCTTCAGCGTTGACATCGGCACCCGCAGCGATGAGCTGTCGTACGACCCCCTCTCCACGCCTGCTCTCGGCGGCCACCATGAGCGGCGTCGTTCCCTTGCGGTAGTGTTTCCAGTTGACGAGGTTGGGCCCCAAGTCGTCCGCCGAGTCGACGAGCATTTTCTGCAGTGTGCCATCGTTGCCGTCTCGGGCAGCCTTCCACACGGTGACGCACTCGGCTCGAGTCATTGGCGTTTTTGGTCCTTTGGAAGCACGTCGACGATTCTCAAATGAGCCTCTGGTCTTGGTGGGCCTTTGGCGTTGGTGCAATGCAGTAAGATCGGCACTCTGCAATGTGGCTGACATCTTTCCAGGTAGTCGAAAATATGAAGCCATGTCGCCTGCCATGTCACACAAGTGTTGGGTGTCTTAGCATTTTAATGGTCCCGACCGGTACGCAACGCGCTCAACAATTGTGGTTGACCTGGCAGCAACACCACTTATTTTGTTCTGATCTCAGCTTCACCGAGCCATTCTTGAGGTTGAGGATCCGACACATAATTGGACGAGCTTACCTCGGGACCCCACGTTGCCTTTCCGACTTACATTGAGGTGCCCGATTGTCTTGGTTTATAGACGACAGTAGCTTCGTTGCTTTTGTCATGGCTCGACGCTTGCGAAAACATACACGCAGCACAAATACAAAAAATACAGCATGTTTTTTTGCTTATTTCCTGGGTGAAGGGATCGGAGCCGCAGACGTGTCATTCCTGAATTATTCCTGCAAGCTGCGCCTGCCGAGTGATAGAGGGGACGAAGGCCGCAGCTCGCTACGCTTCCCCACGGCCCGTTGACTTGATTGAGCAAGTTGCTGTCGTTTGATTCTTGGTATGCGTCGGTCCCCCGTGGTAAACGCGCAACTCGTTCGAAGGGCTTTCACCCACGAGCGTCGGCCATTAGGGGCCTCCCACTCATCCGCGGCGAAGGCGAATTCATGGCAGCACTTCACGGTTTGGCTTGTAGCGGCATCACCCTTGGTCAAGCGAAGTCGAAGCTCCTGCACTTTGACGCCATCTACGTGAAACTCGAAGGGGCTCCACGACGGGATGGCAATCGTTGAGCTGGCACCAAATTGCAATACTTTTCCAGGCTGCACTTGATCTGGCTGGTCGAAGACGCAGAGCTCCGTTGACGAATACTCCGAGTCGCAAGCCAGCACGACGCACCAGCACCGTTTCCATCGCGGTACTGCCACTTTGGCCGATATGTCCAGCCAGCCACTCTGCAGCTGAGCACGCTGCATCAGCACGCGCGAAGCTTCCCGTAGACCGTTCATCCAGGCAAGATCCAAGGCTGTGAATCCGTCGGCGTTCCGAGCGAACAGGTTGGCGCCAGCATCCAGGAGAATGCCGATCGCTGTGGCCTTGTTGTTGCAAGCTGCGTAATGCAGCGCCGTGTTCTTGTGTTTGGTGTTGGCCACGGTGTTCACGTCCGCGCCGTAGGCTATCAAGACGCGAACGCACCCTGCCACGCTGGTGGTCTTCTTGGCGCTCGTGGCAGCCATGAGCGGCGTGAGTCCTCGCACAGGGTGCTTGCGGTTCACCATCGCGTTAGGCTGCATCTCTGCTGACAACACCTCCTCCAGCTTGTCCAGACGAGCCTTCTTGGCCGCGCGCCAGACGCTCCAGCCTTCCCCCCACAGCAAACCCAACATGGTCAAAGCGCAAGGTTGCTCGCGGACGGACGGTTTAGCAAGTGACCGCACCCAGTCTATTAGCTGCAGCTCAACCCATTGAGCAGGAGGACCCAGCACCAGCCACACCGAAATCAGAAGCAACTTCGAAGTGTGCTTACCCAGAGGATATATTCATTTCGTAAACTTACACATACATAGCCAACATGAAGCGTCTGCGCTCAGTCCTGGATCCGGACGACGCCGTCTACGTGAGCGCGGCAAACTGGGCACGAGGAGCTTTCCTGCGTGACGGCGCGCATGCAGTCGTAGCAGCCTGCAACATGGCCGCACGGAATACAGACAGAGTCCCGATGGTTTTCCGCGCAGACAATGCATCGGTCATGCAGCAGTGGCAGTGGCTCATTTGGGTCGCCGCTGATCGTGACCACCGTCGCCAGCGGGTATACTTCCTGCGCGGGCGAGGCTTGGGCGCCGCCCCAGACATAGCCATCGTCGTCTTCGACAAAGGTCGGCGCCGAGGCACGGGTCAGGGGCTGGACAGGCTGTGGGGTTACCAATGACCCCAATTTGCCCGCTCGGGCGGACGAGTCGCCGTCTTCAACTACTGGTGAAGCAACGCTAGGAAGCGGTGCGGCATCAGCTGTAGCAGCGCGAGACGTCACGCTCGATCTGCGTGGTGAGTCCACGTATGTGGCGCTGACCGCTCTGTTCATACAGTCATTTCGACTTCCCAGAGCTCTCATCCAGGTATCACGACCCGCTCCCGTATCGCACGCGAAGGCAAACTCGCGCGGCTGCATGTTTGCCTTGTGGACATGCGTTCGTCCTGAGGACCTGTAGCGGCTGTAGCGTCGAGCGGACAGGCTCTGGTAGATCACCCGCGTGTCCAGCTTGAAGCCGTTCGCTTTTCCGTCCGCGAACGTCGAGCAGTGCGTGGTATCCGCCAAAGTGTCCTGCCAGATCACGGCTTCAGGGTGCGCTTTGTCCGGGCCACGGAAGATGCAAACCTCAGTCGCGGTGTGTGTCGAGTTGCAAGCGAGCAGCACACACCAACGGCGCTTCCAGAACGCCAGCATCGACTTTGGGCGCAGATACAGCCAGCCACTGTGCACCTGCAGTCGGGAGGTCAGAGCTGCGGCCACCGCCTTCCGTCCACGGAGTCTCGCCACGTCCAGCGCGGTGTGGCCCTTCCCATCCAGGGCGAGCACGTTGGCCCCAGCGTCCAACAGTAGCTCCAATTGGGCGATGTGGTTGTTGTATGCCGCATAGTGCAGCGCCGTGCTCTTGTGTTTACCGTTGTCGGTGGCATCGAGATCGGCGCCCAAGTCGATCAGAGCGCGCACGGTCTCCACTCCGTTCTTCTTGGAGGCTGCGACCATGAGTGGGGTCGTGCCCTTCACCGGGTGCGGCTGGTCTAGCAGCGCTCGAACGTCCTCGCCGGACTCCTTGCTCACGAGTTGCTGGAGCTTCTTGGCGTTGCAGCTCTTGGCCGCTCGCCAGAGCACGATCTCTTCCTTGTCCCTGGTCATAGTCAACGTGCTCGACACCAAGCAAATCGGAGAATGAAGCCGTTGATGGATAGACTAAACTGACAACGACGACGAATATCCAGGCGGCGCTAAAGTGGCTACATGTACCTACAAGCCTAAATGCGACGATAGTTCTATCAGGAGACTCTAAAGGCCGCGCTGTCAGTCACCTCCTGTCGACACACGGGGCACGCGTCTCGGTGGAGACGCCGGACACACGTCGAGCAGTAGCTGTGTCCACAAGGGATCAACACGCGACCCACAGGGCTCACCAGGCAGACCACACAGGTCAAAGCCGTCTCAGCGTCTCTCTTCTCCCTCAGCGCCTGCTCGACCTGCTTCAACGCCGCTCGGCGGTCTTCCTCCGCGAGCGCCGCGCGATGCTGCAGTCGCAACATCTCGGCCAGCAGCTCCTCGTAGCTCGTGCTCAGCGACACGTTCAGCCGCGCCAGCAGCGCGTTCACCTCGGCGATCACTCCGACCGTGGAGGCCGTTGCTGTTTTGCCCTGCAGCGCGCTGTCCTTGGTCCAGACGTCGACGTCCTTGCGGACCCCCACAGACTGGAAGAAGTAGATCTGCGACACCGCGAACCACCTGATGCAGGCCTTGGACACCTGAATCTTGACTTCCCCGCCACCGCTGGGCTCCTCCTCGTCGCGCACTTTACCGTAGCGCAGCACGCCGCCGTTGTCCGCCACGGCCACGATCTCCCCAGGTAGACAGAGGCGCAGCGGCGCCAGTCGGACACTGGCGCGGTCCACGTCCGACAGCGGCTCGCCCAGGAGGTCGCGCAGTCGCTGCTCGATGAGGATCGGCAGTTGTTGCTCGCCCCTCGTGGCTGCAGATCGCTGGCGCGTCGAGTCGTGCGACTGCAGCGAGCCGACACCAAGGACATCTGCAGTACCGTGGACGCCAGGCTCAGTCGAGAAGGAGGCGCTGCAGGAGGTGAGCGAGCCGCCCTCGTCGTCTACAGGTACCGGCGACGCGTTCACCATGTGCCGCTTCTCTTCTTGTGAACAGTTCTTCTCTTCAACCTGATTACATTCAGCCAATCACAAGTTGGGACTTGTCAGGTGTTATAATACAAAAGACAAAAGTGGCAAGTTTGATGCATGTACAGTAGATAACTTGTTGATGTTTGGTTATCACTTTAGCTGCTCAATGTGCACGCTATCCACCTAGGACGGGACGTGGAAGACGGAGCTGGAGACGATGTTCTGGCGGCAGATCGGGCACGAGGGGCGCGGCAGCTGCTGCACGCAGGACGCGCAGTAGATGTGGCCGCACGGGATCAGCACGCGGTTCACCTGGTTCTCCAGACACACGGCGCACACGAGCGAGTCCTGCACCTCCTTCTTCTCGCGGATCACGGTGTCGATCTGGGCCGCCGCGGCGCGGCGACCGGCCTCCGCCACCTCCAGACGACGCTGTAGGCGAAGATTCTCAGCCATGAGGTCCTCGACGCTCGTGTCCAGCGTCACGTTCAGGCGGGACAGCAGATCGTTCACAGCCGACAAGACGTTCGAGGAGGAGACCGCCGTCGCAGGCGCCTTGACACCAGAAAAGCCAGACACGATTTCACTGCCTCGAGCTTCGGAAGCAATCGTTACGACCGACGAGGGTAACGTGACGTTCTCCGAGTTGTTCTCTGCGAGGCGCTCTGCTTGCCTTCTGCGACCTGTGCCGTTGGGGCTGTTACTGGTTCCAACGCGAGCGGACCGGAAGAAGTACAGCTGCGTGGCCAGCATCCATCGCATGGACGAGCTGTTCACTTTCACTTCGTATCGACTCACCCCCGAACCATCACTGGGCTCCTCTCGCAGAATCTTTCCGTAGCACAGCGTTCCGCTTTCATCTTCAACAGCGACAAGCTCTCCAGGAAGACACGAGCGCAATGGGGCCAGCTCCACATTAGCACAGTCCGCCTCGCACAAGGACTGCCCCAGTACTCCACGAAGCTTCTCCACGATCAGCACGGGATCTTCGTAGACGTCAAGCAGCTGCAGTACATCCGGAATCTCCATCTCGTCGCACGTCAAGATGGACTCTAGCACTGAGCAGTCCTGCAGCACCCCTCCGAGGAGCTGATTGATGCATCGAGCGACCAAATGGCTCGCGCGCATTCCCATCTCAGAGCGCGCTTCGAGCGTACGCTTTGCAATGTAAACCTGCCTTCTGGTCTGGTCCAAGAAAGCCAAGCTGCCCTGGCGCGCGGTCTTGGTCACATCGATTCTACGGGCGGGGAAATCTAACTTTGCGATAAAGCGCGAATGCAGCTCAGCCACGCACTTGACTTCGTAAGTCGCCAAATTCATGATCTGTTGGTTGAGGTCTTCAAAGTCGGGTATAAATCCAAACGCATCGTACGATGACGCTTTCTGCTGCTGAGCCGTGATGACTTTACGCAAGCCGTCAGCAAATTGTTGCGAGGCCAATACGCTGCTGAAGTGCGCGATATCGTCACTAACCAGCAGCTCAGTCGAATCATCTCCCCCGTCCAACTCTTCCGTCACAACACTGGTAATTCCTGGCACCCCTAGCATCTTGCAGCACCTCGTGCTGATACGAGGGTGAACCACATGCAACTCCGTGAGATCAATACTTGAGCAAAGCGATGCCGAGTCGTTATATGCCATCACTAGCATTGACTGTATTACTGCCGTACCCGACGGAAGGAATATGCTGCTCTTCTCCTCCAGCGAGAGGCGGTGGTTTGACTCGGCCATGGCGGCAACGAGAAGATCGATTGCACGAGCAGCTGCAATCAGCTCGTTCAAGTTCAGCGGGTGGCCACAGCATTCCTCATTCAGGTCGCGCAGCAGCCGAATGTAATCACTCACTTCGGGGGCTTCTTTTGAGCCTATGTGTCGGAATAGGGTGTCATACGCGCCGAACACTCGAGGTACTTCAAACAGTAGTGGAGCTAGGTTCTCGCCCAAATGGAAGAACAGGCGAGAGCCTTTAACCAGAGTAGAACCAACGGGAATGACTGCCGCATTGGCAAGACGTTGCTGGGTTTCTGCTCCCAGTTCCCCCCAGTTCTCCTGCAGAAACTTGAAAAGTGCCTGGAACACATCGACCATTGGCAAAAAGAATTGCCAATCTAACGACCGAGACGATACAGCACGATCGCCATTCGTAATGGACATCAAATGCGCCACGACCTGGTCCTGAGGAGGTGGGGACTTAATTCCCAAGCGACTATAAAGAACTCGCGGTGGTAGCGCCACGTTAGCCAAAATTGGCATCGTAGAGTACACCAGTGCCTGGTCATCAAGAGTAGCGCAATCCGAGTACTTTCGCACGACAGAGCGCGACGTCAACTGTCCTTCTTGCTTCTTGGGGATGTCGACTACAGACCCGTTCGAAATGTCCAATGCATCGGAGGTTTCATACACAACAGCTGGGACGAATGATAGCGGGGCAATTCTCTCGAAAAATGACCGTGACCGATCAAACTTGTCGAAATTCTGGACGAAAAACTGGTGCAGCGTTGTGATGAGATGCTCGTCTTCCGGTGTCAGCGCCTGTTTGCCCGAACACTGATCATCGATGCGTTGCGCGCACTCCACAAAAATGTCGACGGTAACTTCCGTTTGCAGACCAATCTCACCCATCAGATCCAGCCACTCGGTCGTTCGATAACGTTTAGCTGGAAATCGTCCACGAACACCGGCATAAATTGTGGCGAGCACACTGTTTCGAGGATCGCTGTAGGCACTCGCTGGGTGATAACTTGCGTCTTCACTTTCACCGTCCCGGAATAGGGCCGATGTCTTGAGTAAAGCCGTCAGTTCGGCATTACCACGCAGTGATTGCCATTTCTGCAGAAGAATATGCATTATCTGGTCGCGCTGGAGTTCTAGCAGCTCACTGTACATTGGTAAGACGTACATCAGAAGCTTGCTGTCGCTCATTTCCTCCACACCAAGCTCCTTGTAGAACGCGTTTAGGCGTGGGTTACTCTTGAGAAAGCACTGCTGAGCATCAGGGGGCAGCGGAATGTCTGTCAAGTTGAGATCTGGCGGGATTAAGAAGAAGTCCTGCCCAGCGTGAATTGCGCAAGGTATGTTGCGGATATTCACGAAAATTGGCAGCTTTTTCAGTTTTTCCAGCTGGACACGGTTGTAGCCCCCATTAGTTTCGCCGTTGTGACTGAAAAACTCGGCAATGAGCACTGCACGTGCTTCGCTTAATTCTTCCCAACGAAGTTCCTCCCAGTCTGAAGCAAAAAATCCATCAAGAACCACCAAACCCACGTCAGAAGTACGTGGCACGATGTCACGCTCCTGGCCCCCAAGATACGCAAGCTCCATCATTGTCACATTCAGTTCTGAGAGGAAGTTATGAAGCGTCTCGCGGCTACAAAACTCGTGTGATTCATCCTCGACTGGATACACGGGGACTGCGAAGCCTTCGCCAATTTCAGCACTGTCTATATCAGCAGTGTCGTCTTCATCATTGCTGAGGTTCTCAAGTGTCAACGATATAGAACCAGGTGATAAGGGTACCGATCCATCAGCACCTTCGTATTCCGAAAAGGCCCCTTCACTCAAACTACGTTCCTTGTTAGAATCAGATGGCGATGGAATAGCTTCCATCTCAACGGTAAACGTCATGTTTTTAGCAGCAGTGCCATCACCTGACCCTTCATCAGAAGCGGATGCACTTTCGCCATCACCTGAAACCTCTTCACCATCTTCTTCCCCACTTTGTTCCTCATCCGAGCTACCTTCATCAGGTAATTCATCGTCCTTTTGGAATTTTGCAGAGCTTAGCTCCATCAATCGTTTGCGTTCCGCTTCCATGTCAGCCACTTTTCTTTCCTGCTCGGTAGCAGAAGATTGAAATGCCTCAACAACTTGTGCAGATATATCGCTGTCGGCCGAGTCGTCCCAAACACGCACAGCCATATCCATCTTAGCGCAAGAAACCAGTCGTGAGCCCTTTACGGGGATTAACGGCCAGCTTTCAAAATATTCCAAAGATCGGCGCTCAAAATGCACTACCTGCCAGAAGCGGTAGAGCCACAGCTGGTCAATTTCAATTGGCGAACTTGGATCCCAGTTGACAACTGTTTGATTTTTCCAGGACGGCGGCAATATGCGCTCAATGTTATCCGAGAGGGTCTTGATAGAAAAGGCCGCCAAACCGAAAACAGAGGTGAATCGACTCTCAGAGAAGTACTTGTGAAGTCTTTGGAACGCTGCCAGAGATACAAACAGGTTCCCAAGTGGCCGGAGCAACTCGACTTGGTTGAACGACGCGAGCACGTAGCTTGTTCGGCGTTGATTCACTCGAAGCACACCAATGCTGCCATCTTCCAGCGGTAGCAATGAGAGCCCATGAAATTCGGCCCATACAGGATCTGTTTCACTTGGCAACGGAAAAGGCAAGTCACTCAGGCAATATTCCAACAAGGATAAGGAGACATCTGGGTGGACCTCAGAGCTGCTCACACTTCTCAAAAAGCGACGCATAACTTTAGGCGTAACGGCGTAAATGCGCGACGGCAGAAGTCTTGAGCAATCTTGCAGAATTCTGGTCGGTATGTTAAACGCTGGAAAATGCAGTTGAGCAAACGATGCCACCTGTATAAATACATACATATCCATAGTTCGTTAGTAACATTAAGGTTCAACAACTGCATACCTTTAAAGCGAGATTACCTGGATGTTCATGCCGTTCAAATCAAGTTGGTAGCCGTTGCTCAGTGCGCGGAAGATGCCGTCAGTGCATAGGAACAACTCCCGTGTACCAACCAAATGGTATGTATTCGCCTGCACTAGAGCACCAAGCTCTTTATCTCCGCACTGAAAGAACGCTGTCGTTAGTACCGTCACAAGAAAAAAGTGGTTCTCGAAGGGCTTACTGTACCTTTTGTAATGTCGGCCAGATATTGTAAAGTGCCTTGGAGAAAGAGTTTTCGTAGCGCCGTCTTGCAACCATAAGAAGTTTTGCATACGCGTCTGAGGCGCCATCTTGTAATAGAATGCGGTTCCATCCAGCTGCAACATGTTGCTCGCTGCTACTGGCATCACCAACATCGCCATCTCGACCAATTTGGTTTGAAGGTGCTGATAACGCAAGCTGTTTGTCCTTAATAGTCTTCTTGAAGCAACCATTGATGTGGACTGGTAGTCCCACCTGTTGGTGCGTGTTTACAATCTTGTACACATGGCCGCGCAGTCGAGGGGCTGGGTTACCATCGCGGAAGGTATGGCACGCTACACTCACATACGGCGTCGAGTGAAGCATTTCATGGACTGGAGTACAGGCCAAATCACGACTCCTTCCCAGTCCTATATTATCTGCAAAGAGCCAAGTGTCACGATGCTGTCGGTTTTCCAATTCAAGGTTGACCACGAACTCCATTTGGTTTTCAGGAGTCACTGGGCTCTTGAAAAAGCTCTGCAGCGAGAACCTTTTCTTCCACTCTTGGTTTTGACGTGTCATGTTGCGTTTTCGAAGCGTATGCTCGGGTGAATCAAGGGACACCTCGCCATGGCAGTGAGATGCAAACTCGGATTCCTTACCCACACTCCAAAGTGAAACACGGTGAACGGACTCTGTGAATATCAGCGTCTGGTATAGTTGCGACTTCAAGAATGCAACCAGTTTATCTGCTTTCTTCGCATCCGGTACATAGGAGGACACAGCTGATCCAGTTTTGCGCCAGGGGAATCGAATCAATGTACTTTGCATCCCTCGGGACACGTTGCTTGGACAAGAAGGGAGAGTTGTAAATGGGAGTAGCTGGTCCGGATATCGTACAAAATCTTGGCTTAGTACTTCATACCGTCGACCGATGCTTGTCGCCCGGCCCGAGGCTGGTGTTGAGCCTGTTGTTGTTCCGGCAGATGATGACAGATAATATCCCGTTGGGTCCAAAATGTAGAAACCATCCCCGCTGAGAATTTGCATGCAATCTGACACAATAAAACCACAAAGTAGACCAGCGCGCGAAGACTCTCCATGGAACAGAGTGTTTATATCGTTTTCGCTCAGCACCATGTCATGAATGTGAATGCATAGTGCTTCATCCTGAAGAGATTGCAATGATGGCTGGATCACACGCTGTGACGAGTGGTGCCGGCTATCCAGGAAAAAGTTCACTTGCGTACCTCCGAATCGCTCTGCTGCAAGAATCGTTTCCCAAAGGAGCGCGTGGTACCATTCTGATCGAGAGGGCAAGACACTTTGCAATGCATCAGCTGGTGGGCAAACAACACGCCGACTGGTCACCGACGTTTGCGCAAGTTTAGAGTGCAACGAAGAAGCACCCAGCAGTCCTGCAACAGCTTTAGGGACTTTCTTAGATACAAACGTCGCTCCCCGTCGAACTTCTCGTGATTCGTTCCATTCCATGTCATCAAAGGTCAACTGTACGGCAGGAATAAGCCGATTCGACTGATCCAGCAAAACCATTTCTTGTGATATGAATGAGCCCAGCGCTGACTCCAACGACATGTCGTCCGCGACAATTTCGTAGATTTTTAGGCATGCTGCCACTTGCTTCTCATTCAAAGCTACATGGTGTGGTAGCCTCATGATCGCTTCTAAATAATCGACTGCAGTGAATACGTCCTTAAGGCCAAAGGAAGTCAGGAGCGACCGTGGGATAATATGCTCGCTTGGGCAGCAATATAAAAGAGGCTCCAAGGTTGCGTCGGCCTCCACAGCGATTTGGCACGGGTAAGCAAATCCTTTGCCTGTCCAGATCCACAAGGCATTCGCCAATTTGCGGTGCACAGGAGACACCTTCCAGCCCTCTTCGTCTGATAGTCGATAGTTCTCCAGATTTTCATACATCAGATGGACTTCTGATAACGGAAAACGCCAACTCGGCGAAGTAGAAGACGGCAGTAGTTCCCCTTTCTCTTTTTTGCAGCAGTATTCTTCCCATTGGGAGCCAATAGCTTCGAGCTGCTTTGCGATCACAAAAGAGTCGACTTGTTCATCCCATCCAAACGCACCAATGAGCTCTTTCGACGTTAACTCACCGTCCAGAATATCCATTGAAGACGAACAAAACCACTAAATGTTGTAAATGAAAGCAAGAGCACACACAGATTAGGGTCGTTTGAGATCAAATCCAAAAAGAACAACAGTACTTACCGCATCTTTGAGTGGTCGCACTTTCAAAGCATTTGAGAGATGGCCTCTTCTGGTCGAACTTTTCCACGGCATTGCAGGGTCGAGTGGCTGCAGCCGAACAGGTAGCCACTGAACTTCCTTCAAGTCCGCCACAATATCCTGCAATGCTTGGCTTTCGCTGTTTTCTTCTTCGTCAGTCACGGAATCACTCGAGGTTGACTCCGACATCATCGAATCAAAGTGCTTGTTGACAATTGAGAGCAAACTGTGAGCCTTGAGGCACGCCCGGTCGGAAGAATCTTCGCCGTCTTCTCCATACATCACCTCAATGGAACACGCGCTTTCCAGCACCGCATGGCAGGACAGCCCTGTACGAAGCCCCAGTGACCGCAGAATTTGAACCACCGATGGTGTTGAAAAGGCTTGAGCCGGAAGACTGTTTTCTCCCACTAGTTCACTCAGCTCGATCACACTAGGATCGTGAAGCTGGTTGACTGCTCGAAAAACTCGTTTCCTGGATGGGATGATAGCTTGGGTTGTAATCATATCGCGAAATCGTGGGTCGTTTCGCTGGTGGTAAGGGAGCGTCTCCAGTGCACCGATGATCACGGAATCGACCAAGTCTCCATCCTGCTTTTCCAATACCGATAATTGAGGGAAAACGAGATCCAGCAGGATCTTCGTATAGGTCCATTCATCGACCCCGCAGTCGCGCAGAAATCTTCTTAATGCCTCTGTTTCAACACGGAAAAAAGAGTCGTTAAGAACACTAATATCGGCAGCTGCATCAGGTAAGTAGCCTCCTCGCCTTAAATTGACAAACTGCACGCTGCTGTCGTTTTGGGTACGAGTAGCGTTAGAAACGGGCTTCGAGTGCACAGGAAAAATCGGGAGTTCGAAGAGAATTGGCTGGAAGTCATTTGACACAGCTTCGAAAGTATTCTGAGCGAAGAAGTCACAGAGCACCTGCCGCTCGGCCTCCGTCGTCGGAGCAAAAATTTCATCGAAGCTTTGTCTATCGTATCGGAACTGATAGCGGCTTAACGCTGCCAGAAGACCATCTGAAGTCACCTTATGAGCATACTTATGTGTCAACAGCCACTGCGCACTCCTTTCACCACTCACGTACACCGTATCCACAATATAAATGCCAACTTTCGCCAGTACCTGCTGTAGCTGGCATAGTGATTCCGACAACAGTGGGGCTGTTTCCGAGTGAGAAAGAACGAGACAAGCGTTTGCAGACAGACAAACCCATCGATTACCTTCGTCACAAATGATGGGAACCAACGGCCACTTCATGAAAACCTGGGGCAGTTGTTCAATCGTCTGTAACTGCGTCTCCACATACGTCCACAATAGGCGTATCCACTCTTTTTTGGCTTGAGCCTCCTCCACTTCTGAATTTGTCTCGAGAGCAAACACATCATCATCAATTTTGCTCCAACAACGGCCCAGCACGTGCGGCAAAAAGTTATCTAGTATGGCTGTGAGGTCCACCACACTGAGATTCGAGTTCTCATACACAGACGACAGTTGGTCAAACAACCCCTTGAATTCCTCGCGTACTACACGATGCGGAAAGTCAGCCAAAAGTTGTTCCTCTATCGCACTTCCAAAAAAGAAAGTAAGGCACTGCTCTCTGCTTAAGTTCCTGTCATCGTTCTGCACGCTCTTGTCAGTAAAGCAAATTCTTCCAAACTTTCCGTCATTTAAAGGCAGCAATGGCAGTTGGTGAAGAGCTTGAGCTGCGGGAAGGTTTGAGGAGCCTCGACAATCCGACATGCAGAACTGAATAACTCTCTTCAGAACATTCTGATCCAAGACGGGCAGAAAATCTCCTTGTCGCGTCAGTTGTCGGAAAAACTCAGGTGTCATCGCTCCATAAACTGCACCAAGCTGAATTAACAAGTTGCGCAGAGCCGCTGGCAAATGCACTGTCGCTAGTGACATTTTACCCAGCGCAACCTCAAGTGTGCTCCAGTCACTCAGACTGTCGTCTACCAAAACGCACGAGCTTGGGGCAACTGATTTCCTGGGGCTCTCCACGAGCGTACTATTCATCGGCTGGGCCGTTGACACGAAGAACATCGGCCGGTTCTTCATAATCCGAAAGAGTTCTAGCGTGATACTGTCCCACGGGCTCGCAGGGAGCTTTGTCGGGAAAAATGATAAATATTGAGAAGAATCCCCCTGGCACATAGCTTTCGCTTCCAGAAGGAAGGTTAAGTAGGCAGGAGCGACCGCATCCACCAACAGGTTTGCGTTCCACTCCGATCGCAGTTTTCCATCACCACTCATGTCATCTCCAATCCAAATGTCGCGTCGATTCGAGGATAATTCAAAGTAGCCGTTGACGTGGACTGGTAAACCAATACGAACAGGAAGAGGCAAAAAGCAAAATGCGCGCCCTTCCATCGGCACTCTGTCAATACGACTGGCAATACCAACCCACGGAATAAGCTTTAAGGACTCGTTCTCAGCAGCACAAGCCATGCCACGCGCCTTTCCGCCACCAATTTGGTTGCATACCAAATATTTTTCGATCGTCTCCTCCATGTCACCTGTGGCCACTTCTGATGCTTCTTGAACCGTTGAATTATCAGCTTTACCGAAGCGGCTGAACGATTCTTGCAGTCCTCGTTGCTGTTGTCGCCGAATATGGAGCACCTGGGTCACGGATGGGAGTTCTTCCGTTAGCGTGGAGCGCAAGCGCGAATAGAATTCTCTTTTAGCGGATAACTCCGTCGTGCCACGTGTGCTTCCCGGTGAATCATTACTCTGCATAAATCGATCAATTTTCCGCCATGATTCGCCTCGATCTTCTTCGGGCACTTCTGCCCCATATAAAAGCTCAGGCGGTTGGCCGATCTCTGATTGAACATACACTTCCACTTTGCGAACGTTCCGAAGGAACAGCATTGTGTCAATGATAGACCCCTGGAAGCTTTTGAATAATTCCACAATTTCGCGGTTCGAGTAGCCTCGACGCTTGATTTCGCTGCTCTCTGCGAGGGTACTATTACGCAGTGGAAATCGAAAAAAGGTGCCCCTGTAATGATGCTCTAAGTCGCATCCAAATACATCTTTGAACGGTGCAAATTGGTCTGGAAACTGCTTCACAATGCTCGCATTTGTGAATCGAATCTTGATTCCCGGGTTCGCAGCCGAAATACCGGGCAAGTGGGTGGCGTGAGGATCAAACATCACTGCGCAAAAACGGCCACAGTACGTCAATAAAATTACCCGCCTCGTCATAGATCATCATACTAAAAGCAGTACAGCAAATTAAGTTTGTGACGTACCGATAGATTTGGCCGAAACAATCGAAGGCAGGTCGGTGAAATGGTACACCGAGTTAAATCCTAGTCCGAACCGTCCCGTTGTCGCTGCACGTTGAAGCTTGCTGGCTTGGCCGATGCGCGCAAGATTTATAAAATCTCCATCGCTGAACTCAGCATCGTTGTACTTTAAATACACAGACACCACAAAAGTTAGAATTGCAAAATAAAATGCAGCACATACCAAAAAAGAGAAACGTACACAATACAGTGATGGTCCTTGCCATTTTGCCATGGCTGGACTGAGCAGTGACGAAGTCCCGTATGTACAGCTGTTGTATAGCACGCACACACGGGTTGCCCCTGCGTCGTCTGCGTTTTGAATGAGCTCACTAATAATATTCGGTCCGTCAGGATACTGTTCCAGAATGTGCGCAATTCGCTTTGTTAGTGCTTCGGTCTGACCAAATGCCTCGACATCATTTTCAGCACCGAAGGACATTGCTTCGTGGCCGCTTTCACTCAATAACTGGCTGCGTAAGGAACGAGATCCGATTTTTGCAGCCACTTCGTTTGAAATCTTGGGGTGAACAAACGTGTAGGTAGACCCTGAAGATGTCTCGTAGTCACGTTTATCCAGCCAGGGGGCATCGTCATATGTCAAATTTGCTGCGAATTCTAGTACTCCATTTCGATCTGGGGCGAACAACTCGTAATCGGAGTGGTGTTGCAGCGTGTCACTGATCAATTGGATCAATCCGATCACTGTTGTCAGTTTATCGCCAGAGAGAGGGGTTGCCTTCACGTTTCCTTCCATTGAAGTCACAACAGCTGAGCATTCCTTGCGCATCGCTCCAAGAACATGTACGTAATCCGCCAGTGCAAACCTTTCTCGGACACCAATCGCTCGTAAAAAGGGTCGGAAATGAAGTAGTTCATTGGGAATCGTATACAAATAGGGTTCCGCATTCACAACAGCCATAGTGGCCACGTGGCTTGCTGACACAAAGCGATCACCAACCCATACGTACTTGCCGTTGCCAGACAAGATCGCCAACACTTGGTTGCGGCGTTCACCTTGCTCGGTCTCGAAAAATTTGGACAGGATCTGGTATATGTTGTACACTGCGGGCCAAACCACATGGATGTCCCCATCACTGCCAGATTTCAGATCAGTACCACCTTTTTCTTGCTGGTTGTCAAACAATAGTGACATCTCCTTGAGCTGAGCAGCAATCGTCTCAACTGGTAGACGCTTATCACATCCCAGCACGCCTCGCAAAACCTCTGAATGCACTGAGCTCTTCATAATGTGAAATTGAGACGAACAAAGCCACAAATGTTTTGTTGGCCGGGATTGCAGCGGCGATGCGACAATAACGCGCTCCCCTTGTTTGTACCATGGCGCTGCGGGGTGCGGTTTTGCCTCGCACACTGGGATCCACACGATGATCGCTAATTTTGCTTTAAAATCTTCAATTTCAGCTCGCTCCATCGCTTGTTCCTCCAGTTCTTCTGCGGTTGGCACACTATCATGATGTAGTGTGTCAAGTCCGCGTGAGCGGTCATCTCCTAAAATGTTTCGCAAGAAGCGAATGCTCTTGCTTTTTTTGCTTTTCGTCGCATGAGCCGTATGTGTTTGTCGTTGAAGAGATGGAGTTACCAGTTTGCCCATATGCGTGTCCACATACTGAAAGAATTTAACGGAACGGGAGCGCAGCTTCTCGCACATTTCATCCAGCTCAGCCTCCTCTTTTAGCCCAGCGCTGCCAGCCGTAATCTTCGTTTGATCATTCTCCAAAGATACCGCTAGCGACAAAATAGATCGACGTGACAACGCACGCTGCAGTCCTATAGATCTCAGCGCAGCAAGTGGCTGCGAATCTTGAAGGTCAAGCGCAGGGAAAAACGACTCGTCCATGATTTCCATAAATTCGTCAATCTCTGGG
This sequence comes from Phytophthora pluvialis, assembly GCA_001314425.1. NCBI lineage: Eukaryota > Oomycota > Peronosporomycetes > Peronosporales > Peronosporaceae > Phytophthora > Phytophthora pluvialis. The sequence goes on from LGTU01000261.1 coordinate 32,356, forward strand.
TCATACAAGTCACCAATAGACTTCAGATCTCCCGCCATTGTCGGGAAAATGGCTGCAGTCTCGATAATGCTTGACAAAATGCCGTCATGGTCCTGCGCTAGCAAAGTAGTTAGTTCTGCCAGCAACTGGTAGACAAATTTTACGCGTGCGTTGGGTTCAATGCGATTGAAACGAGGGATCAGATACTTCGCAAAAAACTCCACTTTAGAGATCTGTCGAACACCCAAGTGTGACAGGAAATCTGCCAGTACTGTGTCGCCTTCTTTCACAAAAATGAAGTTATTGTCGAGATATTTTGAAGCAATGCCCATGCATAGCAAAGGTTCATGGCTTTGCTCCTCGATCTCTGGCAGTGACACAAACACAGGGAAAAACCCACTGTCCGTGTTTTCAAGATCACCTTCACCGCTCATCCACTTGACATCTCGCTCTTCGACAGACTTAATGGCTCGAAATCCCGGAAATATAGGCAGATTGCTGCAGATTTGCTTGTGATTCGCTCCGAAGTCTTCAATAACCCCACACGTCAGAAATTTGAGCAGCTGTTCCCGATCAGTCCTATCGGCGTGTTCGAACACTTTATTCACCCGAGTCGGCACAGTTAAGTCCCCTGCACCTAAGACCACTCCAATGCACGACAGCACACCGACAGCAGTCGGCTGGTGAATATATTGCCATACCTCCGGGTTTGGCTGGAAAGATGCAAACAGGTTTGGAAGAAGTAGACGCACTTGAATCTTTTCCAAACAACGGAGGCAACCATCAGGAATAAGCTCGGCGCTCAGCACACCTGCTGAAACACTCAACTGCGCCAGTGTGTGTGCAGACGTTGGCACAATCGGCCACTTATCCTTAAATGATGAAAGGTGCTTGTTCGTGCCAATGTAATTCCAGAGTTGTCGAAACCATTCCTCATTTGGTTCATCCCCGTCATCGATTCCACCCCAAGGAACTGCCAGCTTCCCAAACCACGCAGCAGGCAACACTACAGCCAGCATATCTTCAAAGCCTTGATAATCCAGCTTTTGCACGTTAAGTTGCCTTTCCGCCACTTTCGAGGAAAGAAGCTTCAATCCATTCGCACTAATAGCTTCGATATTTACTAAATGTCCACGGGCTTTCTCCAGCAATTCCAATTCTTGTCGGGTCGGGATCAGAAACGTGGTATTGGTTCCTTCTCCGTTTACAATAGACGGATTCGGATTCTGAAGTAACCAATTCAGCGCGGTTTCCACTCCATTGTCTCCAGCGACTGCTAGCGCGTAAATAGCATGCTGTCGCGTGAATCCCATGGAGCACAAGTATTCGAGTTCGTTAGGATCAAGCTTGGATCGATTCTCAAACGCTCGAAGCGTCCCATCAGCAACCGGGAGAAAGTTGACGCCGACAAGGTCATTCAAACGGCCTGGTTCCAAATCACTCAGCATAAAGCCTAGCAAGCACTCAGTAGCTTCTCGGTTACCTGCATGACCAGAATGCTTGATTTTATATGCCTCTCGTACGGTTTGTGGCTCAACATACGACGGAACCGTTCCTGTCTTTACCAGGACACGCTCAAGATCTTCAGCCAAGTTCCGGACCACGGGAAAATCGTCATCAATCAGCAGTTGCTCCAGTTGCTTCGAGTTCGAGTAACTGCTACGAACGACTATGCTTTCCGCGGGAGACACCCATCGCCCTCCTCCGGCCTCACTGTACAAGCAAGGTTTACTGCGAATCAACGAGAAAAATGCGTACGTTAGCGAGTCCCAGGGTGCTGGCGGGAGTGCTTGAGGTAGCAGCTGAACGTGTTGATCAGGCTCCATAACTTGGTTGTTAGCCACATGCAAGATCGCTCGAGCATAACATGGAGCAATCACATCGCGAAGTAGGGAAATATTCCACTGAGCACGGAGCAGGCCATCCCCGCTTAGACCCTCTCCAAACCAAATGTCTCGACGGTTTGACGAGAGCTCAAAGTATCCATTCACCTGATGAGGACACCAAAAAAACAATCGTCGTTAGTGATTATAGCGTTGTGTTTTGTGGGGATGTGCTACTTACGTGCACCGGTAAATACGTATGTGTTGGCAACGGCAGGAAACAAAATGCCAAGCCAGACGCAGCAGCATTTTCGGAATGAAGAATCGTTGACACAGCTACGCCACCCCACGGAACCAGACGCTGGCTCGCGTTGGCTGGATCGCAAGCTATCTTGGTGCATTCTCCACCGCCGAGCTGATTCATGATCAAATAGTCGTACTTTTTCGTCCAACAGGCGGTGCAATCGCGAGCTTCGATATTCAATGGATAGTCGCAAATTATTCCTGTAAATGCAGCAAGAAATTAGTACTTAAGTAGACATCGACATGATCAGTGTTAGACTGCTGCCATCAAGCCAGCATACCATCAGCGGAGAATTGCCGGGCGGGAAACTGAAGAGACGAGCCCAGGCTTGTGTGCTGTAGCGACCGTTTTGCTTCAATCTCCGGTGTCATATTGTTGATCACCGCTTCGTGCAGAATAGTTGGGGCTTCTTCTCCAGTTCTCCATTCCCACACCGATATTTTACACACGTTGCGCAAGAACAGCAGCACGGTCGACAAGTTGTCGGCAAATTCCTTAAGCATTTCTGCCATTTTTGCAGGCGTTTGAGCACGATTCGAGAGCTTGCTCCGCTGGGCTTGCTCTTCCGTTCGAAGTGCAAGACGAAATATTGTCCCCTTCATAAAAATAATGAGTTAGTGAATGTAAGAAGGCGTAAGTGGAGTTGATACAGATTGCCACCTACCGAAAAGGGTTCCGAAAAGTTGCACCCGAAGCATCGGAAAGGAGTGATTTGATTAGGGAAGTTGTTCACCAGATCAGGATGCGTAATATAGTCGATCATTTTTCCTGGGTTACTTGGGTTGACGTTTGGTAAATGGCAAGCCTGTAGTGACAAACAGGAAAGCGCGCGCATCAGTTTGTCGTCTTCAGCAATACTGCTGCAATGACCTTTTGAGTATGTTTAAGTGGTGCTCTCCACGCACCTGAGGGTCAAAGAAGACCAGCTGCGACCCGCTAACAAACGCGGGAAGATCCGTCACGTGGTAGACTGCATCACAGTAAGCGAGTAAGCGTACCAGTAGCCAAAACGTTAATTAATGACCCATTCGTTGCCAAAGATCATTTTTTTTCAGCAAGTCAGGCTGCCGTACCGGAGTTAAAGCCTACACCAAAGCGTCCGGTTTTCCACCCTTTCGAGTTGTCCTTCTTGAGCGAGTCCCCAATGCGCTGCAAGTCCACATAAGCATTAGCTTCTAGCCCACTATACCACACAGTAGCTACGCCTTCTCTCTCTACCTGGATCGATTGAAAGTCGGCATCAGTGAACGTGGCGTTGTTGTGGACCAACAGCGACGGGCCTGCAGTGCATCGCAGTCCAAGCAGCACAGACAAATAGTGTCAGCCACTACACTGGGAAAATATTCTCCCCGCTCTGAGCATCGCAAGCCCCCGACTGACCCTGGAACGACGCGAGCTTCTCGTACGCGAGCCCCGTGGCCGCGTGCTGGCGGTAGTCCAGACACAGGTTCACCTCCGTGGCGCCGGCGTCATCGGCGTTCTGGACCATCTCCTTGAAGATGGACGTGCCCTCTGCAGGAGGCATAAGACCGAAAGTGGGTCAGTCAACCCATGCAAGATCACCACTTAGCGTGCCCCCCCCCCCTCATTTATTACAGGAGTCGCGGCGTACCCGGATAGTTGCGCAAGATCTCGCGAATGCGCACTGTAAGGTCGATCTTCTGGCCGAAGTCATCGCCGAAGTACACGTCTGCGTCCACCATCGCGGCGCTGCCGTTTGCACTTCGCGACGAGAACTCTGCTCTAGTTCAGCTGTTCTGTTTCTTTTAGATACATGTGTGTTAAGTTCGCATTGATAGCCGCACCTAACAGAAATTGTAATTTTACATGGTGATAAGCCTATTTTGGCTAAAAACACCATAAACTTTTAACAGAGGCTGTGAACGCATAATATGCGTATTATGAGGGAATGGAAGATGTGCTCTGCAAAAATGCACTTGGACCACTGTAAATCGTTGAGGATGGGTTTTTTATATTGGCTTTCGACTGTTAATTCCTAATTCTCTTGGCACTGAAAACGATTAACGACTGCGAGGCTGTTGTGTTTGCACCCCCACGTCTACAACAGTACTGTAGCTACTCTCGCTAGAGGCTGCCAGTCAAGTATGTATCCACAAGCCGAGCGGAGCCCCGCAAGCGGGGCTCTTTGGGCAAGTGGTGACCAAGAGGCCTCGCTTTGCTCGGCTTGTTTTTACCGGCTCATATACACCTATTAGTGTCACACATACGTTTCTATTTTAGCCAATGGGAGTGCGCAACGAACGTGATATCTCGCTCCCATAGTTAAGGGCCGAAAAAGGGAACCTGTAATTATATATATGATACCGCAACCCCTGAGGCAATTTCAAGTTCTGTATGACGAGGTGCGCAAATAGTTGGTCCCGCCCGTTCAGTGGTACCGTCCCCTATCGTGGCGAGAACCTCTATTAAACTTATTCGAAGAATTGTGTTACAAGGGTGCGTCAGTTTAGGCTGGGAGGACTGCTATAAAAAAAAGGTGTAAGGTGCTGCATCGTTGAAATTGTTATTTACTCTTCCAGAATCTGTTCTCATAGATACCCATCAACCACTTGATTGTGTAGATATTTGGACGGAATTTCTAGGTTACGGTGATATGAAGTGGTCAGGGACAAACAGCGCAGTTCATTATCTGTTTGCACACAAGTAGCCCCAACATAATTACGTTCGAAGGCCCCGAATAGTTTGGATTTCTGCGTATTCCAATTCCGCCGGAACTAAACAGTTGATTGTGCTTTCTGCTGGAACCAAGTCTTCCGTTCGAACGGCCGATTCACTGGTTTGTATCGCAGTACACGATTTTGCTGCATGAGATCGCGCTGTGATCTATTGTAAAGCTGAGGGCAATAAGAAGATAACATTAGTGTTGCTCGATAAAACCTCCTGAACGAAGTAACATCGACATTCTTCGCAGTTCGCCGCCAGCTACTGTAAAGTTCCTTTACAGTAGCTTGCGTATTTCAGCAAGTCGCGTGAAGTGGTAATCCAAACGTTTGACATCTACACCTTTGCTCGACCAAGATGGTGCTTGGCCACTCTAATACGGATTTTTAAAAAAAATATGAAAGCGAAAAAATCGATTAGTGAAACTCACATTACGAACGAAATGCAAAGTGGCGAAAACCAAGAGCTGTGTGGGACCACGAAGTAGGCTCGATCTTAGGTGCCGTACTTCATGTCTTCCATCCTAAACATCAACTGGACCAACTCGTCGGTCAGTCAGTCAGTCGGTTAGAGTGTAAGCACCTTAGCGTGGCCAGATTTAAGCCAACCTATTGGACAAAATCCTGCCGAGCGAAGCGAAGGCGGTGCCCCGGTTGGTTAAAACTGCCTAGCGGGACCGAAGGGCCCGCCCTTCCTACCGGAGCCGAAGGCGCAGGTAGCTCACTCACCAACCAAGCACGGCGAGTAGTGCAACGAGCCCCAGCGAGTGGAACGGGGGCGCTTTCTGCCACAGCGAAGCGTAGGCAGCCCTGCGTAGTAGTGGAGAGAGCGGCACGGATACTAACTTAACCACTTCCGCCGCGTAGCGGCGGCGCTCGACTAGTTCAATCTCAACTCCACGAGTACCAGGTGTATATGCATACGAAATTCTTGATATGAGTTCGAGTATGGGTTATTATAGTGCGTGCATTGCAGATGAAATACGAGAGCAACTCGGACGATGGTTCTCTGAAGGTCGACTACGAGAAGGTTGCCCACCACCT
>LGTU01000262.1:0-38149 GCA_001314425.1 Phytophthora pluvialis
GTGGCTCTCAGGACCTCATGGCATATGTAGCCATGTTAGAAAGTGATACGATCACTTTCGATAGGGTAACCATGTTACCCGAATGTAACCCCGTTTCTTGTTCCATGGCTTCACGCCTGGTAGTGACTCGACTTGAGTATACTTGGTGTTGACGTCGACAGGTTTGTCGATGTCAACAACCTCGTGGGTGGATTTTTCCAGCTTCATGGTGCCGTTTCTATAGCACGAACTGGTTTCCAGAAATCTTGGCCGCAGATATTCCTTGAAACCGGTTTGTACGGGTCCCAGAGTGCGTTATTACTTCAACATAACGTGAGTTCAGGAATCTCCGTTCAAGGACAGTCTGCGCCAAGAACTAAAGTATGTTAAACACCTGGCGGCAAAGGACTGGTGTACTCTAGAGGCTCATACGTGCATAGGATTAGCACTTGATCTCTTGAATCAGGGGGCCAGCGGTCTGTACATTCTGCACGGCGTTATTGGACTTGGCAGGTCCGGGTGTGCGATATTGATGTGCAATCAGGGTCTAGGCGAGGCGGGACACCTCGTACGATACATTGATCCGGTGTTTAAGATTCCCCTTGTGGCCAACCCGCTTGAGGGCGGGGTGGGCTAAACGGAGGGGCCGCTTTCAAGGATTATCGTCCTAAACGCAGCCTTTCCAGCCGTAAAAGGCCATCCTTGACCTTGGGTGCACTCGTTCCACGGAACACAGCCGAAGTCGACACATACGCACTGTCGCACGGTGTACAGCCGGGTCTGATATCTATATTGACCAACCAGAAGCCAGGGATCCATCGTGTCAGTCGACAGTTGATATTTTCAGGGAGAAAATCCCGTTCAGCCTCGTGTCAGACACTTCGATCACTAGGTCCAAGAATAATCGTAATTCGAGTTCCTCGTCCTCTGTCCTGCGTTTTGGTTTAATCAACTCAGTTGCCGGCGCCAAACAGAGCTCCCTGAGGCATCGTTGCTTCGATGTTAAGTGATCATGCTTGTTGGGCGTGTGCTGTCCAGCCACCTCCCCCAGATAGGAAGTGGTCGTCTGAGGCCCTGATGCTTTCATTTCCTCTGAGTGAGCTCCTGCTTCAATACAGAAGAGAACCAGTCTCGTCTCAATCCCTTCTCGTGGGAAATTGCCCACGAAGATCCAATACGTCATCAACCTCGCCAGCCTGTCGTCATGCTCTCGATCCTGCAGGTTCCAATAGCTGCGAAACTTCTTTTGATTATCGAGCTGCAGAGGCGGCACCTTGTCTAGTCATTGCTGTCTTAAGATGCCGTCGTCCACTCTCCTAAGCCCGGGTTTAGCTAGTGCGACCTTGAATCGCTTGAACCGTCACTCCCGCGCCAAGTCCGCTAGCCGCACCACCGTGTCACGTACGTACGCATGCGTGCCATCGTTGGCCCAATAGGCATTCAACTGCGAGATAACCGCACGGCCGTCCCCGTGGTCTACCACTCCTTCCTTTGAACCTGCCGCATCTTTGGTCTTGTTCCTCCCTGCCAGTCCTCCTAGCTTCCGCTGTGCAGACACCTGCCGGAGTTGGTTCTGGATCCTTGTAAGGGCTCGCTAGCCTGTCCTCCCGTACTTGCGTGGGTCCTCTTGCTTGGACCATCCAGGGTTGTTGCCATACCTCGTCCTTGTTCTGCGTGCTCAGCCATCTTTCTTTCTGCGCCGTTGTAGTCGCTGAATCGCTCCTACCGCCCTGTGACTTCGCCTTGTTTCTTTTCCATATATGCGCCTGTCCGACCACCATACCAGGAATTGTATGCCCGGGGGGGTTAACGGCCTTCCACCCCTACCCCTCTACCCCCCCCCCACCCCCCCCCCCCCCCCCCCCCCCAGCCAGCGCTCTGTACAGCTTCAGGTTTGAAGTGCGGCATGTCCTCAATGTGAGCTGCGTCAAAGCAACCAGCGTGGGAAGGCATGCTCTCCGGTGTAAAAAAACGCACTTGATGCTATCGTAAGATATACCGGATAAAAGGGTAAGGCAACAACACAGTCGCTGTAGCCCATGTCTCCATTCTGCCACCGGACGTCCATGCACCGCAGTGTGCGTTGCTCCTACATCGAATCTATCGAACATCATGGGTTCACGCACGGTGTTCTGGGTGAACGGGTACGAACCGGTATCATCCTGATTTACCATGAACTTGCAGTATCGTAGATTCGCGGCCTGGGTTCACAGAGAAGCAGAGTCGTTAGTTTAGCAGTCAGCTCGAGTTTAGCCAAGGAAATACAGAGTCCCTTCGTTCTCATCTCAGTCGCTGCTGCCCTCGGACCCGGAGTCAGAACACACGGGATTTATCGCTGGCGCTGGGCTCTTCATCTTCATCGCCGTGGGCCTGGTCGGGGACATTGCGCTCTGTGTCTACAGCCTCTATCTCGGCACGAACCTCTATCCGCTCCGTTGTGGCTCTATCCTATGATGCGTTGTCACTTTGAGTTCCGCTATCAAAGCTCACGATCTCACATACAATGTGTCCTCGTCGGGTTGCTCATGAGCGGCTTAGGTCTGAAGATGCTGTCGTGCCCCGGAGTGATGGTCCAAAGTGTTGACGTCGTACATCGTGCCACAATACGCCGGCACACTGTGCCGTTCCCTGCACTAGAAAAACGTATCCAAAACCCTCTGAAACTAAATATACATGTTATCGCAGTTCTAACAAATATAACAATGGGTTTAATCATCCCTGCTATTCCCATACAGTAGCTGTCTGTAACCTCGCTTATCGCAATAACCGCGTTTAAAACGGCAAAGTGGGCAGATAAGTTCGGAGCGAATGTCTCCGCCGCGTTCCTGTGCACGAATGAAGCGGTAGCCACGGGGTTCGCCACGAGCTTGCACCTTGAGCCATCATCACCAATTCATCCGTCGATCGGAGACCAAGGCCGCACACACTCTGCCACTTGCATTCACGCCGCTGTTCATCGATCGCCTCTATTCGCGTCGCGTCGCAATAATCCGGCGGCTAAAAATGAGCTCCACCGCTTTGCTGCTGGCCTCCACGTCTCCACCGCCGTCGCGAGGACCGGAATACGCCGCGCTGGACTGCCACGAGTCGCCGCTCGCTCATGCCATCGACATGGGCGTCAAAGTATCGGCGGCCGAGTCGGCGGCGGCCGCGGGCGGCGCGTACGTGACGGCCTCGTCCAGCTGCGGCGCCTCATCCGCCGCGCGCCTCAAGCACAACCCGTTCACGTACACGACGCCCGTGGACACGTACGAGAAGCTCAAGATGGCCGCCCTGTGCCTCCTGGGGGTGCCGCTCGTGCGCGTCCTGCTGCTGCTGAGCGTGGGCGTGCTGCTCGTCATCGTGAGCCACGTGGCCCTCCTTGGCTACAAGCCGCTGGATGCGCACACCGGCGCCCGTCCGCCTCTGCCGCGCTGGAGACGCGTCGTGGGGGGCCCCGTGCCGTACCTGCTGCGGTCGCTGATGCTCCTCGTGGGGTACTACTGGGTCCCGGTCAAGTACCCGCCCAACTTCGACCGACGCACCATGCCGCGCGTGATCGTGAGCAACCACGTGACGTTCTTCGACGGGCTCTACATCTTCACGCTGCTGTCGCCCAGTATCGCCATGAAGACGGACGTGGCCGACTTGCCCTTGGTCAGCAGGATCGTGCAGATGATTCAGCCGATTCTGATCGACAGAGGCACGCCCGAAGGACGCAAGCGCGCCATGAACGACATCACCACGCACGTGGCGGACCCCAGCAAGCCCCCGCTGCTCGTCTTCCCCGAGGGCACGACGAGCAACCAAATGGCGTTGACCAAGTTCAAGGTCGGCTCCTTCGTCTCGGGCGTCCCGTGCCAGCCGATCGTGCTGCGTTACCCGTACAAGCACTTCGACATGAGCTGGCCACCTGGCGTCTCCGGGTTGTACCTAGCGCTGCGTGTGCTGTGCCAAGTGTACAACCGACTGGAAGTGGAGATCCTGCCCGCGTACTACCCGTCCGAGCGCGAGCAGAACGACCCGCAGCTGTACGCGAACAACGTGCGCGACGTCATGGCCACGGCTTTAGGGATCCCCACGACGAATCACGCGTTTGAAGACGTCGCGATGCTCATGCGCATCGGTGACTACGCTACCAAGCACGTCGTGCCTCTCACAGATGTGGGCGAAGTGATCTCGCTCACGGCTTTAAAGCGAGGTGACGTGGACCGCCTCGTCGAGTACTTCCGTCGGCGTGACCTGGACAAGGACGGCCAGCTGTCAATGAAGGAACTGCGTGCACTGTTCCCGAGCGACGACCCCGTGCTCGTCGACCAGCTCTTCGACCTCGTCGACGTGGACGACAGCGGACTCGTCGACTTCCGCGAGTTGTGCTTGGCCCTGCGCGCCTTAAACCCGCAGAGTGTCAACGAAGGCGACGACGCGCTGGCCAAGTTCGCCTTCCGACTCTACGACCTCGACAACAACGGCCTCATCGACGCGGCCGAGCTGGAGCAAATGCTTCGCTTCCAACGCAGCTTCTACGGCGTGCCCGAGGCCAGTGTCGCGGCGGCATTGCGCCAAGCGTCACACGCCCAAGCTGAGAACGGCACTGCTGGCGTCACCTTCAAGCGCTTCGAGCACTTGGTCGAGCAATACCCCGAGCTGCTCGGATACGTCCGCACGAAACTCGAAGTGCTGCGTGGCTCGTTGCGCGAGAGCAGCAGTCTCGACCTTCTCCATCGTCCGTAGAGAGCTGAACGAGTCGGAGTCGAGTGCCAGTAGTTAGCTGGACCTGCCTCCTCCGACCTCGCATGTAAACTAAATGTACAGCCGTCCTCATGAAGAGCCACGGATGGGATATCTGCTGGGTAGTTGGTGTCCGACCCTTCGCTGCGCAGTCTATTCAATCGATAGGAGAGCGAGATGGAGCACGCGGAGCTCTACGCTATCCGGCGCAGCGAAGACCGCGACCAGAACGCGGTGCTCGAGCTCGACTCGCCCAGCAAAGACGCTCGCAGGGCGTACTTCGGCCGAGCTCTGCTGGGTGCTGTGATCGAGACGTCGTTCCTGGCCTTGACAGCCACAGACCCGACACGGCCGGAGCGCGTTCTAGGCTTTGCCGCCTTGGACAGTTCTCCGCCGGGCGAGCTGGCCGAAGCGGCCTGCTATCCGGCGTTCCTCGAGCACAAGTTCGACCTCCCACCGGTACGGTCTCCGTTAACGGTGAGTCGCTCTTAAAAGACGGAGCTAATAACGCTGTTGGAATTGCAATGTTGGTAGGCTTCAGCGTTCCTGTTCCTGACGCACTTTGCCCAGCGGCAGACGACTGCGGGCGTGGCGAGTCGACCGCCGGTGCTCAAGCATCTACTTCACACGGTGTTCGCCACTTTGGTGACCAAGCGACGTGTCCTCCTCGTCCTTCCTGAAGATGTCAACGTCGCAGAGGATGAGCCAGCGTTGGCCAAGTTCTTCGAGCGGGTGCCAACTCGCTCGACGCCGTTGATGCCACTGGCGGGGAAGCGACTCGAGCAGCAGTTCGCCAAGAACGCCAAGACCTTCAGCCAGTTTGTGGTGTACCAAGCCAAGGTGGACGCCTTCTTCCCAGCCGTTCATGTCCGACGCGCCCGAGTGGAAGACCACGACGACTTGGAGCCCATTTTGACGGCACAAGCTCAAGCCGTGTCTGCAGCTTTTGGCGACTACTTCCTGGCCGAGCTCATTCACGACCAAGACGAACACAACGTCTGCCTCATCGCCGAGGCTGCCGCAAATGGTGCGGCCAATCCTGCTGGACAGGGCCGAGCGGTTGGCCTGCTGTCGATCTCGGACCAACTGGATGTCTCCACTCTGCAGGACAATTTCGCGCTTGGTGCGCTGAATGATTTCGCCAAAAGCAACGCCTCGGCACTGCGAGCTGACCAAGTGACTCCGGCCAGACTTGTGATCGCCGGACCACCCGCTGGAGGCAAAGGCACTCAATGCGAACTCCTTGTCGAGGCGTTCAACGTGCTGCACCTCTCAACTGGCGATCTACTGCGCGCTGCGGTGGCTTGTGGGTCCCCGTTAGGCGTCCAGGCCCAGCATTTCATGGACTCCGGACAGCTTGTGCCGGACGAGCTGATTGTGGACGTGGTCCTCGAGAGGTTGGCGCAGCCAGATTGCGAAACGCGGGGCTGGTTGCTAGATGGATTCCCGCGTACTGCGACTCAGGCCCAGGCATTGCTAGCTGCAGGCTTCTGCCCCGACGCTGTTATCGCGCTTGACGTTCCCGATGACGAGGTTGTACGCCGCATTGCTGGGCGTCGAGTGGACCCGGAGACGGGTAAGACCTACCATCTCGAGTTCAGTCCACCCCCGCAGGACGAAGACGTGCTAGCTCGGCTCATTCAGCGCAGTGACGACACCGAAGCCACCATTCGCCAGCGTCTCTCCACATTCCACAAGCACTTGGGCTCTGTTCTATCTGCCTTCAGCACTGTACCAGGCTCGGGTGCAAAGGTCCTAACTGTGAATGGGCTCCAGTCGAAGCATGCTGTGGCTCAGCACATTATTGAGCAAACCCGCGCGATCAAGACAGCTCAGAAGCTGCGGGTGCTGATAAATCGCGGCGAGATGCCGCCGCCTAAGCTGGTTATATCGGGTTCACCTGCCGGGGGCAAAGGTACTCAATGTGAGCAGCTAGTTGCTCTGCTGAACGTTGTCCATCTATCCACGGGCGACATGCTGCGTCAAGCCATGCGCGATAAGTCTCCTCTAGGAATGCAGGCTCAAGGTTTCATGGATGGCGGCCAACTAGTCCCCGACGAATTGATCGTGGACGTGGTGCTAGAGCGAATTACTCAACCAGATTGCGAGAGTCGAGGGTGGCTCCTTGACGGCTTCCCACGCACAGCCACACAGGCTGCGGCTCTGCTAGCGGCTCATGGCGGCAAAGCTTCTCCTGACTGTGTGCTGGTGCTCGACGTCCCCGACGAAGAAGTCATTCGCCGGATCGCCGGACGTCGCGTTGACCCAGAAACAGGGAAAACGTATCACGTCGAGTTCAATCCGCCACCTCCAGAAGTGCAGGCGCGCGTGATTCAGCGTAGCGACGACACTGAGGAGACACTACGTACGCGACTTGAGCAATTCCATGCGCATAGTGATGGTGTGTTAGCTGCTTTTGAGGCGCACCGCGGCGAGAACGGGGCCACCGTGCAAATCATCCGTGCCGATGGGTTACAGGCAACAGCTTTGATAGCCCAGGCGTTCGTAGCGCCCACTTTCCAGCGCGGTGCTGAGGCTGAGGCTCATGTCTTACAACGTACTGGAGCGGAGAATCTCTCGAAGCTGGCAAGAGCTGAAGCGCACTCCAACTGCTTCGCTATCACGTTATTTTGCGTCGGTGACGATGCGTTCGAGCGGTCATCTTCAGCGGATCTACTCGTAGCGGCTTTCGCCACCTTCTCGACTCGTGACTACTGCTTGCTTACGCTGCCGACCCACGCACGAGAGCCTCCGTGTCTAGCCTTTTTCTCCCGGATCACAGCCCGACCAGCGAGCGCGTTCACACATGCCCTATATGTGCTGCATCGCGACGCTATCTCCTTCTTCTGCCCCCACACCAGCGATGGCCGCGGTGTTCTTCATCCCGTTCAGATTGACGTCCAGCGCCTGCTACCAAGTGGTGCTAGCTCTGCGGAAGACGCAGCAGAATTGGCGCCCCTGATGCGAGGACTGGATCGTTCTACTCGCCAAGCACTCGATCAAGAGCTTGCGTCTGCCAGCGAAGAAGCGGACATCGACTTGGAGGATTCCCCACGACATGCAGCCTTCGTCGTGCGTGCAAACGGACACGTTGTCGGGTTAGCAGCCCTCGCTCGACAACCTGAGGTAGCGAGTTTGCTGCCTCACCACTTCGACATCGACCGAGTGGCGCGCATGGCGTTCCATCGCGCCAAAGACCTGGCGTTTGTGCGCCATTTGATCCTCAATCCCATTTTCGCGTCTTGCTCGCGCTTGGTGCTGCTCGAGCTGATGCGCCACTTCCGCAAGACCTGCCTCCTTTATCAAGTGCCGACGGGGCTCGGATCCAACGCGTCGAGCAGCCCAAGTCCGGCATCGTTCAGCGCTGTGCTCGAGGAATTCGTGCTTGCTCCGCCACGACGCGGCGCGCATACTAACGCAGGACAGACCCTGCGACCTGCAACCAGAGATACTGCATCGGACGAGGACGATGGAGCCGACGTCAAGGACGAACGTGAGCGGACTCGACGAGCAGCCGTCTGTGCTGCCTTCGCGCTGTTTGTATTGCCCAAACGACTGCTGTCCGAGACGAAAGTGACCATCAACCAGCGCGTTGTGCTTGTGGGTGCCTCGGACGCAGCACTGAGTTGTCTGGTTCGGCTTGTTGCTACCCCATACCTGCACTTTTCAAACCTCTCGCTCGTATCGCCTCATGGTCTGACGGTGGCGCCAGTGGATGAAGGCGACGATGACGCAATGAAACCTCGAGCGTCGGACTTTGCGCGCAAGAGCACGTTCAGAGCGGCGGAGCTTGAGCAATACAGTCTGCGTACACATGTGCGAGTCATCGAGAGTCGAATGGTGCGTGTGGATCGGGACACTCGAGCTGTGGTTCTCCAGGATGGCTCCTGTATTCCGTACGACTACCTGGCGCTTACTACGGGGCTACAAGACGGCACGTGTACTTCACTCGGGAAGCTGCCGCGATTCGTGGACGAAGACTTGGGCGGAACTGCCGGTAAGGCGATGGCTGCAACGTACTACCCTCCAGTCGTCCCGAAGCAAATGATGGTGTTGGGCGACCTGCCGACTGCTCAAAAGCTTCACACTGCATTGAGCAAGGCACATGGGACCGCGGGTGATGGCCAGGAACTAGCTGGAGGCTCCGTTATGGTGTACGGCAGCTCGTTATTGGCGCTTCAGGTGATTCAGGCGCTGCTTGTCCGTGGAATTAGTGGCAGTCGCATTCATCACGTTTCTCCAGCACGAGACAACGGCTGTGGCGTCTTCGAGGATGCGGTGGTGCGGTCTGAAATGGAGAAGCAGTACGCCAAGAACGACGTCACGCTTCATGTTGCGATGAAGATCGTTGCGATCGAGACGGTTCCTGGGGGCGACGGTGAGCTGGAGGGCATCCGAGTCGTCTCGACACTAGATAAGGCCAAAAGCTCGGATCACGCGTTGCGAGGCGCTGGTGATGGCGATGAAAAGGACGCCCCCGTGGTGGAGGGCGAACTGCTGCCATGTTCCTGGCTACTGTGTTGCCAGCACAACGACTCGGACGCCGACGTGTTCCGTGCCGTCAACGAA
Source organism: Phytophthora pluvialis (assembly GCA_001314425.1). Taxonomy (NCBI): domain Eukaryota; phylum Oomycota; class Peronosporomycetes; order Peronosporales; family Peronosporaceae; genus Phytophthora; species Phytophthora pluvialis. Next base: position 9,259 of record LGTU01000262.1, read on the forward strand.
AGTGGCCTAGTGTACGACGGACGCCTCGTTGTGGACGGCCACATGCTCACGACGGACGCACAGGTGCTTGGTGCAGGATCCTTGTGCCGCTTTTCGCGGCGCTTCATGGCAGCCAAGCTACACGAGAACTACAGTAGTCGCGAAGGAGGCGAGCTGCTGGCAAAGTCGCTGCTTCAACTCCTCGATCCGTTAGCAGCTCCTGAAGCCCCCTCGGAAGGCCACCCGTTGCCTGCGCACCACGCGCAGCCGACGAAAAACCCCATGGCTCCACCGCCGGAGATGGAGCTACCTGTTGTCCGCAGCGCTGTTGTCCTGGGAGGTAAACACTACGTGCAGATCAGCGTGCCAGCTCTCACCAACACGTTGGCGCTGCAGTCGCTACCCACGAATACTGCATCACGAGCTACAGACGTGAGTCTCATCGGCCACGATGCCTTCGAGATGGACGCCCACGCCCCCTCCCGTCCCGCCACTGGCGCTTCCTCAACCAGCAGACCCTCCCACTACACGTGTCTGCTCTTTGACGACGTTGGGGTGCTGAGTCGCCTGGAATACTTGGGCGACGGCGCCGTACCGGTGCGCGACCTGCAGAACCTCGTGGGCCTGCACGAGGCGTATCTGAACAGCGCGCTGGCCGCCTACGCGGCGGGCAAGGTGCGCGACTGGGTGGCGTTCTTCGCGCACCCGTGGGCCAGCGCCTTGTACCACGACCGGTTCCCGGCCTTCCGCGCCAAGCTGCGCACGCTCCTGGCCAAGGACGACGGCGTGCGCGCCATCGCGGACGACGCGGCGGCCTTCATGCGGGAGACGGGAGACACCAAGGGGGCGATGGCGTTGGCGCAGGAGCGTGTCGGGCGCGGCGGCAGCGCGCTGGAGCCGTCCACGCGGAGGCTGGTGGAGAGCCAAGTGCTCGAGTTCCTGGGCAGCAACCGAGACGTCCTCAACATGTTCCTCCTGCCCAAGGGCGGCGCGCGACCCGGCAGCAAATGACGAGCGCTATTGCAGTTGCACACGTCGTCAACTGCAAGTATCAAGTTGAGGTGGGTACATTCGCGAGGTACAACGCAACGACGGCACCCCGAATCGGGGACGAATCGTTGAGTACAGAGACGAGCCGTTTTTCATTTTTCTTTCTTTTTCTCAAAACTTATTGGGGCACTTACTGCGTGAAGTGAGTGCACTTACAGGATTAACTCGATGTAGTTTGCTTGGTTGCGGCAACACGCACCACGCAGTGGACAGCACAGTGGAGTGTGGCTGAAGCAAGACCTGCTTAACCGACTACACGCATCTCCGACAGACAAGATCCTTCATGAAAACACGACCGTTCGATTGAGCCTCAAGTGGCGGCGTACAGGTCGCACTGGGCAGTAGAGAGAAGGCATCTGGTCGTGCGCATTGTGTGCCGCCCGTTGCTGTTGTTGTACATGAATTACTTCGTCTCTTTCACGTTTGCTCTACATGTATCAGCATTGTTATTAATATTTTGCAAGCAGATTGCTGCAGGTTGAGGTAGGGGAAGCTGTTGCAAACGACGACCTGGTGGGTATTCCATGAGTTTGTGCTTGCCTTGGACTCCAAGTTGGAGGTCACTGGGTCGGATGTCTCGCTTGAAGCTGGCCAGTTGGCCAGTTGGCCCTCCACGTGCTTGAGCCACTGACTGGCGCGAGAGGAGTTTTGCCGCGCTACAGCATTGAACTTCTTCAAATGAGCCTCCACGGGTTTAAAAGGCTCTGGACGCTTTCCCGATCTGCGCGATGCCTCGCCACACGCTCATTACATCAGTCTCGCATGCCGTCCACATACGCGCGGGAGCAGGAAGGTTCGGGGAAGCACCAGCAGGAGCTGCAACTGTGGTGAGTCCATACATGTACATGTACATCCGGCCACTTGACTATAAGCACAAATAGCGGCCAAAACGTTCATAAAACCCACCTACAAACAACAAGACAAGCCGGCGTCTGTTCAGTCTCCACTCTGCAATCCAAAGCTCTGGAGGCAACCGACCATCACTCCGTTCCGCATTCGGCGCGTCCAGCTTCCGCACCCCCCAACGCGGGGCCATGCTGTTCAAGATCATCCGCGCCGAGTCGCTGGCGTCCGCCGACCTGAACGGCAAGAGCGACCCGTTCGTGCGCGTCTTCTACGACAGCAAGGAGGTGGCGAGCTCGCACCGCGTCAAGCGGTCGCTCAACCCGCGCTGGGACTTTGAAGTGACCATCACTCTGGCGCACGCCGGGCCCTTGGACGTGGAGCTCGAGGTGCTGGACAAGGACGAGCTGTCCCAGAGCGACCTGCTGGGCGCGCTACGCGTCCCCTTCCCGGAGTGGCGCCAGCTCGTGGACGAGTACCAGAAGCGCAAGCGCCAGCGCGCCGAGGCGCTCATCGCCCCCGCCCAGAGGAAGGAGACGCCGCCTACCAGCAACGGACGCCACCGAGGCTCCAAGTGCGTCGACGTGCGGCAGCTGCACGCCCACAACACGGCGGAAGACTGCTACAACTCCAACGGGAGCGACAGTAAACTGCTCCAGAAGGGCGGGAGCGCGCCCCCGACGGACTTGCAGAGGCGCTCGAGGTCTCTGAACTCCAGCGGGGGCTATCTCCAAGCGGAAACGAAAGGTCGCGCGTCCGTGGCCGCCGGGGAGCTCTCGGTAGAGACGACTGCGAGGAATGCGATGGACATTAAACCCGTCTTTATATGGTGCCGATTGGTCAAGGGATCCGCAGCGCAAGGACGCATCCTGTGCAGCGTGCAGTACGAGGAGAGGGATATCAAGTACTTGGTGAACCACCCGTACGGAACGAGCATCCAGGAGGTTTTCCTGCCGCAGAACCCGAGGTTCGAGCAGGCGTATTGCCACCTGCCCAGGAGCTGGCATCCGGATGTGGCGGTGCGGCAGGACGAACTCATGGCCATGCACGCGGGGACGCCCAAGGACTGCTTGTTCCCGTGGCACGAGAAGCTTCTGCACATGGTGGAGGAAGTGACGGTTACGTTTCACGTGAACGAGTCGAATCAGGGCGTGCTGGCGACGCTGGTACTGACAAACTACCGCATTTGGTTCGTGCCGTATCGACGTGTACGGGGTTTGCTCCATGAGGATGTGCATACGCTGCCGGTTAGCAAGATCCTCAAGGCGTCGATTCAGCAGCAGAAGCGCAGCAACAACAACGTGGTCACGGTGCTCATCTTGGATAATATGGACGCAGGACACTACCACGTGACACTTTCACCCATTTCGCGGCTACGGGATTCCGTGCGGGATTTCTCTCGGGAAGCAGAGCTGAAGCGCGTGAAGACGCTGCACAATATCGTACGGGAGATCGAGTGGCTGCGCATCGAAAACAGTTTCTGCTCTCCAACTGACCGGAATCACACGGTGGCCACTCCGGATGAAATGCAACTTGAGGACGATTTGCTTCATTACACCCCCAAGCACAGTAGCTCTTCGATGCCGCCACCAATGGCACGAGCCCTCACGCAAAATTATAGCAAGTATCAGAAGCACACGTTTACAAAAGAGAGCATCGGAGGCCTGGCCTTCAACGGCAGTGGTGGGCCAATGGAGCGCCCCAAGTTCAAGCACCAACAGAGTGAGTCGGCTGCTTATCCTCAGCTAACGCATACTACGTCAATGAGAAAACCTCCGCAACACTTTCAGCTCGCAGCGAGGCGACGCATTCGATACGACCCAGATGCTGAGTTTTCTCGACAAGGTGCGCTGGACCACCCTCGCTGGCGCAAGTGCGACCTGAATGAGCAATACCAGCTGTGCCCTACGTACCCGGCATTCCTCATGGTACCGGAGTGCTTGAATGACGAAATTATTAAGGCTGCCGCGGGCTTTCGCAGCAAAAGCCGTTTCCCAGCGCTGACGTGGATCCACCCTCGAACAGGAGCTCCACTTTGTCGGAGTAGTCAACCCAACACGGGTGTATTGCGCAGTACGAATCCTGAGGACAAGAAGTTAATATGGGCTATCCGAGATGCGGCTCTTCCAGTTGATCAAGCTGCAAAATCTAAGCGCGCTCTGCCCAAGAAGAAGAACAGCGTCGTGCACATCGTTGACGCACGGCCAGAGATCAACGCCAAGAGCAACGCTCTTGCGGGCAAGGGGCACGAATCTGTGAAGCAGTATGATCGCGATGGAGTGTCCACGGCTGCAATTACGTTCATGGGTATAGACAATATCCACGTTGTGCGCAACTCGCTCACTGGTCTGGCGCAGGCACTGTACGAGGTGGAGGATTCCAACTTTTTCGGAGCTGTGCAAAAGAGTCGCTGGTTGGAGCACATATGCAGCATCATGCAAGGTGCAAGCGAGGTGGCCACTCATCTCGAGCGCGGTGATGCTGTTCTGGTACACTGCAGTGACGGGTGGGATCGCACGGCACAGCTCTCTGCGCTGGCGCAGATCATGCTAGATCCGTACTATCGTACCCTAGAAGGCTTCGCCCTGCTGATCGAAAAAGACTGGTGCTCTTTTGGCCACAACTTCCAGAAACGGTGTTCGCATCCTACATCGGACCAGACCTCGCCGATCTTCTTGCAGTTTATTGATGCTGTGTACCAGCTCACACTCCAGTTCCCGACGCATTTCCAGTTTAACGAGCTACTTCTATCCTCCGTTGCTGAGGCTGTCTACTCATCGTGGTATGGTACTTTCCAGAAGAACTCTGAAAGTGAGCGGCGCCTCTTCTTGTCGAGCGTCCCTAGTGTCAGTGTGTGGGATGTCATCCGAGCCACCACAGATCAATTCCTCAATCCTTTGTTTGCAGGTGGCGAGGTACACGCGTCTAGCGGATCGAATATGGAGCCGATGCTTCCCGTGTGCCGCGTGCGTGTCATGCAGCTGTGGGTCAGTCAATACCAAAAGGCCATCGGCCACATGCGTCTACAGCAGCGCGAGTTCGAGATGCTGCAGCTTATTCGGCAGCAGGAAGCTGATCTCTCTCGTCTATATGCCGCGCTAACCAGCGACCAGCAGCTCGAGCTGCGTTCAGGGCAGCTACGGTCTGACATTGCGAAGCTTTCCCGTAGCATGAACCTGAAGTACCCTGATGAACCCGCCACGCCATCGAAAGATTTGGAAAGGAAGAGACTCGTGTCTAGCATTGGTGTGGAAACACGGCGCAACTCGGGAAAGCGCCAAACCGCAGCGTCACTCGATTTCCACGATCTGGCAAGCATTGTAGCTATGGGCACCGCGGGTGCCGCAGCGAAGGCGGCAGCAGGATCTCCATCTCCTCCTCGCGAGAACATGACAATGGCGCAGATGCTACAGCGCGGAAACCTCGAAGCGAGTTCTGGTACTGTATCGTCCGGAGCAGGTGGGGTGCCGTCCCAGTCGCATAATCTGCCTAATCCGCGGCGGCGTAAGTCCATTACGAGCCGATCACGAAGCAACAGCCTCAAGAACACTTTCATCAACGTGGTTGCGCAGATGAAGGGTGGTTCCCACGACAAAGACGTCGACGAACCGGATGAAGTCGGCTCTTCTACGCTGCCCAACCCAGTGCGGGTAAGTGAAGGTCGGCGAATCCATCGCTTGAGCTCGCCATCCCGCCGAGATGAGCTGAAACGCGACCTTCGTCACCTCGAATCTCAGCTTGCAATGCTCAACCACCAGGTCGCCATTAATGAGGGTACAGCAAAGCAGACCATGCGGCGATTCCGCTGTTACAACTATAACCTCCCAGAGACGGCATTGCGCAACGAGAACGACACGCTTTCTCCAAGCAGCGGCAAGAAGGTTCGACTGGGTGGTTCAAACGGCAGCAGGCCGTACCCCTCCCCAAGGACGTCGTCACCACCGTCGTCGTCCTCGTCGCCCGGATCGGGTGCAACGTCAGCCTCAGCCGGAGCCAATGGGGACATGGGTGACTCGAGCTCATTCGATGGAGATCCTCGCAATTTTACCCCTGGAAGCTCACCATTGTTGGGCACCGACAAGGTCATCTCCGGAGGAAACTACCTAAACTCGCAGCCTGTGTGGGAGCGTGACGAGGACGCGCCGTGCTGCAAGCGTTGCAAGAAGAAGTTCAAGGCGCTCCTGCGCAACCGACACCACTGCCGTTGCTGCGGGTACGTTTTCTGCGGTCGTTGCACGAGTCACCGCATGAGTCTCCCGGATTTCGGCTACTACGATGTTGTACGTGTGTGCAAGGTTTGCTACAACTCAGGTGAGGACGGATAAACTTAGATACTACAGCAAGATGGAGCATGCAGGCCCGCGACAAAGCTGCAAGGTCAAACCACTGTGGAAACTATAGTAAATCTAAATAACACATAGAGCTATTATACAAGGAGGCGCCTGACCAAGCAGATCTCCGCTTCAAGTGCTTTGCCACAAGTTACATTGTTTTCTGACTGTACCGCTATACCAACTCTCGAGGCTGGTCTGGCGTCCGCATCGCTAGGACGCATCTTCGGTTCGCAGGATTGCTATACGCATTGCGAGGAGTGAGTGCAGGAGCAAGTCGCGTCGGCTCGACTGGTATCTCTAAGGAATCGGCAAATGTACGTCGATGGACCGTGAGGTCGTCAGAACTCTGAGGTGCTCGAACTCTGGCCGGACGCCCTCGCAGAGGCAGCGTTGCGACTGGAGAGTTTGCCGGCGGGACTGGCACAATTACAAACGTGGCGGCTAAAGCGCGCTTGGCTTGGAGTTTCTCGAGGCACACAGTGCGTGGTGTCATCTTGTCGAAAAGTGCAGGAAACGCGCCATGATACTACGAAAACGAGACCTTAGTGAGCTCCTCGTACGATCCCGAACACGAAAAATTCTGATGTACGTACTCGATCGGGGAAGTACGACCCCGGTCCGCGCTGTGACGCTCTGGTTTCTTCCGAGGACCCGTTGTCGAACCTCGGCACGTTTGACTTTAACGAGACCACAGCGTTGCCCTTCCGTGTGGCTTGCGAGCCCACGTCAGTGGACACGTGTGGGTTGTAGAACCTCTGGACGGTAGCTGTGAGTGTCGGGTTCACGTCTCGCTCCGTTCGATAGAGCGACAGAGGCTTGTACCGCTGTGCGTTGCCAGCCAAGCTGTTCCATTCCTCGCGGAAGAGCGCCCCCGGCCCACGCGCTGAAGCGAGATCTGCAAGTCACAGCAACACAATGAGCTTACGGTTGGAGCCAAGACGATCGTGCGTAGGCTCAGCGAACCATCGCGTGGGCGTGTGAAGACTGTGGTGCGGAATGGTTCGTACTGCAGCTGCGCGTCGGGCTCGCGGCATGTGCGCAGCTCCATGGGCAGCATTATTGGCACGTTGGTCTCCGCAATATTTCTGGGCTGCAGAGTTGGTGGTATCGGCCCCCAAGAATAGTTGGTGAATGGTAAGTTTGTGAGGGTAGTAGCTCTTTGCTCATAATGATACGCACAAGAAAGAAAAATGTGTGGGGACACTGCATTCTGTTCACCACGAGCTAACCATCTGCACAGAGGACGAGCACCTCGATGGAAAAGAACATGAAAGTGAGAAACATGTTATTTAATATTCTCTGGGGCTACCTGCAACCGCGACTGGCACGTCAGGCTGACGGTCAGCCCCCGCGCCCAAGCAATTAATTCCCTGCAGGTCAAACGTTTCTTTCACACACAAGTGTCTCGGTGCAGGCCTGCTTTGCTTTGCGGTCAGCTCCCTCCCACCGAGAGTTCGCGGTGGTCGCCGGCTCCGGCTCATTCCACAATTCGAGCTCCAGACCTCCAGCCGATTCAAGCGACAGCCCAACCGTCAAGATGTACGACAACGCCTGTGTCCAGGACACCCCTGACGACCAGATCTCCTTCTTCATTCAGATCGGCGGTGGCGGCCGATCATCGTCCATTGCCGGCCAGGATTTCACGACTCTGATGTTCTCCAACATCGTCCATGCATTGCCACCGGTACTAAAGCACGTGCCTCCAGTCCGTGTAGGACGAAAGAGCCCCCGCCGCGGGATGAAGGTCAACTCACGCGTCAACAAGCACTGCGAGATCCCGGGCTGCGGTAATATCTCGGTGAACCGTGGCTTGTGTCGCGGTCATGGAGGCGGCCGTCGCTGCCATTTCGCGGGGTGTGCTAAGAGTGCACAGAGCCACAGCGTGTTCTGTTGGGCACACGGCGGGGGCCGCTGTTGCGAGGTGAAGGGCTGCATGCGCAGCCGCAAGTCCAAACACTTCTGCGTCGATCACGTGGGTCTGGAGAGCGATAGCCCAGTGATATCCACGACGCTCCCAGAGACTCAAGTAACCATCGCTGCCAATGCTGCAGTTTTCCACGGTAGCCCACGGTTGCCATGCTTGCCAGAAGCTCTGCGGAATGCTCAGCGATCAGTGTTGATGCTGTAGTTAACTCCTTCGGACGGACGACGGAATGAGTCGGCAACGTTACCGTACTACAACGAAAAGAGCGACGTTCGTTCACTGCGCCCCGCCATCTTTTTCAGGGATGGCCTAAGTCTGCTTCGCTTTTAGATTGCCACAACTACTGAGTGCAAATCTGCTCTACCGTAGTTGCGATGCAGCAATGTATGATATCAAATGCGTTGGCAACGATGGAGGTCGGTTTTGACGAGGTCTATCCCACGTTCGGGATCCGCGGGTCAGGTTTACCACCAAGTTTTAGTCAAGTTCCGCGATAAAGTAAAGCATGAGCTAGCCAAGGACGCTGTTGGAGCATACGCAACAACATGCTGGCCGGCTTCTTTTGCCGAGGCAAGTTACCGGTATTACTTTTCTTCTGCATTTGCGAAAAGGCATTTTTGGACATTTGCTTTCAAAATGGCGAAAGATGACAGACGAAAGCTGTTCATGGTGTACGTGAGCGCTCAATCGACACCAAGGTGACCGACCACGATCTCCAGCACGCGGAGCGACGGTCGCTCGTCTTCCATTCTGCTCCAGCGGGGGGAGACGACCTCGCCCAAAAGTTGGAGCTGCTGATCTCATCTACCCCCAATCCCCAACGTGGTGCCAACGCTCGCAAACTCAAACCACACAACGTCGACATCTCCCATGGACGGCTTTAATGCACTGCAGTATGGCCACCAATGTACACCACTGTACCACTCAACTACCGTCCAGCGTTTGGCACTTCGCGTCAACGTCGGACTGGTGGTGAGCAATCCGGTGCAGCCCCGCATTTTCGTGTGTGGCACACCGGTAACACCGGGGGTCGCGGTCTGCTTGGTGCGGTGTCGTGCCTCGCTGCCTGGCTCAGCGGCATTTGATGGATGTGTGTCATGTCGAGATGGAGACCGGCGAAATCGCGCGGACAGCATTGGCTTGGTGCGCGCAGGATCGACTCGGACTCAGTTGACAAGTGATTCAGCAGCTCGCTGTGGCCGGAGCTGCTTGGGAATGGACAGCCAAAGCGCACGAAACGCTGTCCGTGACGCTGGCGCATCGTGACCACGCGATCACTTGCCTGGACGTTGAGGCAATGGACGCCAACGCTCTGGCGGTGCATCGGACTAGAACCCACTGCTTCCAAAGCATAAGTATCGAGTCGCCGTTCGCGGATGAGTGAAGCGAGGGCAGTTCGAGTTAATTAAATGATTTTCGCGCCGACTGGGTGGTGTCAGTGCTAGCAAGTCTACTACGTTCTAGGAGGCGAAGGCGCCGGGTTATGAGACAGCATATTGCTACGAGGCCTCGGGCCTCTGGGTGTTGGATAAGGTGCCGATGTTTGCTGACTGATGAACGGTTTAACCACCGCCGAGACGCTTGTGGGGTGCTAAAAGCTGTCCAAAAGCCTCTGCATCATCCCTGGACCAAAGGATCCGTGCCACGACGACAAAACAATCTCTGGATCATTTCGCAATTCGCGCTCGTGCTCACACGCCCAGTCAATCGAGAGAAAAAAACGTTAAGGTGAGATGGTGCCTGGAAATGGATCGCAGCTCTGCACGTACGCCCCCATTGACGCCCAGACTATTTCGATCTCCATCCGCCGCGACAGCGACGGTCGCTCCTCGTCTATCGTGCTGCCTCGCGAGCACCACGTCGCGAGACACTTGGAACGACTCATGTCCTCATGTCCCCAGCCGCCGACACAGCCTCTGACGCAAGAACCGGCAAGCTACGACGTCGTTCGTGCTTTCTCATCGGTGGTGAAGTACATTCACGCCACCAACTCGCGCCACGAAGCTCCAGACTCGTCGATCGCCGCTCTCTTCAGCTCACTCCGCCCGCCATCGGACCGCACCGTTAACGTCAACGTGGAGACGAACCAGGACGCCCAGCAGCCTCCTCCAGCGGTAAGTGAACAGTCTGCAACCCGCATAAGGCGTCGTCCCAGCGGCAATGGCCGTACACGAAGCACTAAGCACTGCAAAGTGCTTGGGTGCGGCAACATCTCGGTGAGTCGAGGCTTGTGCCGCGGTCACGGTGGCGGCCGCCGTTGCCACTACGTCGGGTGCTCCAAGAGCGCTCAGAGCCGTAGCGTCTTTTGCTGGTCGCACGGTGGCGGCCATCGTTGTGAGGTGAAGAGCTGCATGCGCAGCCGCAAGTCCAAACGCTTCTGTGCCGATCACGTGCACTTGGAAAACGCCACTGCACAGCCAACGTCTCGGACAGGAGTCGGCTCGCTCAAGATGATTTTGAACGACGCTGACGAGGACGTCGCCCCTACGCAGATGCCTCGCAACGCAAGCCTGCCGAGTCTGCAAGATGCGTTGCGGAATACGCAGCAGACGTCGATGATGTTCTAAACCCAACGTCGACTAGCTGTAAAGTTAACAGTATTGAAAACTACGAGACTTCCACACACAAAAACTCTTCTATAGCGATAGATTTCTTGGTAAAGATACGAGAAGCGCTCGCTCAGTTGTGTATGAAGCTTTTTGCTCTCCGGCGGTCTCGATGCAATTCTTTACTTCCAGAAAACCCCGACGTGATGATCACGATAGCACCGCCGTCATGGATATCAATCATCCTTGCTCTGGCCATGCGACACGAGGGAGCCACTTCAGCACTGCCCAGTTAAGTCACGCTCTGCTTGGTGGCAGTGTCGGTGGTCTCTTGTATAATACGCAAGCTGGTAGATACAACCGCCGCCCGCCTCATATCTGACTTCAACTTGGCCCCTACAAATCACAAGTCAATTCAATTCGCTCTTCCTAACAGTTCTCACCTCAGCTTTCATCGTTCTGTCCACTTTGCAGTCCATCTCCTGCTCGATCTTCGGTGGTCCTTGCGCTTTCTCGTGCTCGGGAACAGACTCAGACTGGACACTCGATGTACAATTACATGTACTGCCAGGAGGAGGCGACATCCTCGTGCGCGTTCTGTTCGTTCACTCAGACACCGTAAAGCCGATCCTATCAGTGCTCACCCAGCTAACTTCAAAACGAGCCACAACATTGAGCATAAAGCTTAAGTATAACGCCTCACTCAAAAACATATTTACCATGAGTCATCCTCTCTGTGTCTGGCAGCGAACACTGTTGGGGCCACTACGACACCCGCTAGGAAGCGTCGTTCCCCACCGTCACCTGCCCTGACTGCCGAAGGGAAAGAAGACGAGCTGGTGCATGTCCTTCACAGACACCAAGTCTCTAACGTGAATCATCAGCGAGGCTATCAATACCACCAGAAGGTTAGCGAAGGTTCTGTCTGGGGCGGAAGACTGAGCACTCCACGGACACTGTAGAGCTTGGAGCTTGTTATTGAAATTGTTATTGGCCGGACACTATCTGGTACTGCTTCTTTGAATTCACCCTCCAGTCGCTTCAAGTTCATGCTTCGATTCGGACACGAGCCTCTTTTAGTATCGTCGGAGCACCGTACGTCGTTTTTAAACGACCTAAAAAGCGAAAGACTCCAGGGACATGTTTTTTTTATATCATAAGCAATGTTGTCAACAGGAAATGGAGCAACTGGAAATACACACCAGCTCACAGTAAGCTCTTCTCATTTACCTCTCACAGTGCATCGTGCTTGACTTTCTTTCTGCCAACACGATTCTCAATGGGCATCGAGGCAGAGTCCGTCCTTTTGCACGGAATTGCAAAACTCAACGGCGATGGATCCTTCGGTCGAGCGCGGATCTTCTCGCTTGAGTACTGCGCGTAAAAGGCTCGTCGAGCGCTACCCGACGCATTACTCGACGAGCAGTGCCACACATTCGACAGGAAAAACAGCACGTCCCCCGCCTTCGCAGCCACTTGCTCACACGCATGACGCTTCAAAGTCTCCGCGCTCTCTTCGTTCGAACCGTCAAGTGCATCCAGCGACACAAACTGCAGAGCGCCATTCCGTTTCGCCACGTCATCCAACGCACACCACGCGGACACGTACGGGCGGATCGACGCGCGGTGTACGCACATGGCGAGCTGCTCGTCGTCGTCTCGATGCCAGCGGAACTCGATGTGGCTCCTCGGGGGCTTCACCACGTAGTGCTCGTTGAAGAAGAGCACGTCCGTCGCCGTCTCCGCTTCCTCACGAGCTTCCATCAGCTGACCGGCGACCGTCGGCAGCTTCTCAAACAGCAACGACGCAAAGATCTGCTGGTCGCCAACGTTGACGACGTCTTCGCTCTTGAGCTGCTCGGCTCGAGCTCTCAGGTAGAAACTGGCACTGACCCGAGCACAGTCCGAGTCGCGCATCTGTAAACTTGGTTGTCAGTCAAATGGCTCAATGCAAAGCAATGAAAGTACGTTGCAACACACACCGGACACTGCGCCATGACGTCCAGGACGCAGCCCTGGGCGGCGAGGCTCTCGGCGGATTCACGGGCGTAGAGAGCATTGCACTCGGCCTGCAGCACGCGCAGTTCCGAGGGCGACAAGAGGTTGGGGACACCGACCCAGCCATGAGTTGCAAAGTCGGCAAGGAGACGCGACACATCGACGGACGGAGGAGAGCGAGAACGCTTGGTGCTCATGGTCGTACTTAGGTGAGCTGCTGGGCACAACCGTCCAATCAGTTGAATTGACTTGCGGTTTGTATGGATCGGATTGAACTGCGTGTAGACTAAATCCAGGTGATCGCACAGCTGCTTCCCCTGTGCCAAATGCTGGCTGACTCCGGCATCGCGCTGTCGGGGCTGTTGTCGACGTCGTACCAGCTCACACTGCGCTGCTGGCCACATGATTCCGTTTCTGTCTAATGATGAGCGCTCGGTGAATGCATTTCGCTCCCGGTAAAAGTAACGTCGAAAAGGCTGAGCACGGCCTCATGTGTTGAGGGTTAATCCCCATCCAGACCTGCCATTTCTCGGGGAACCGAGCCTTTTCGGGATGAAATGGCACAGCGATGTGGAAAGTGTTCGCATCAAGGGCGATTCACGACGCTGCAGCGCCTCATGATAGGTTCATGCAGAGTTCGCGCTCGCCAGTTGCTGCCGCGCCAGGTGGAGCAAGGATTACTACACGCAGCGCATCCGCGACGCCCGTCTCTAAATCCACGGGTCCCGAGCAAGACTTTTATAATACTGAGGGGTAATATGGACGCGGCGCTGGAACGTAGATGAATATCCAACCACAAATTCAAATGAGTTCCGATGGGGGAGTACCGCAAAGTTTGATTCTGGGTACGCGCGCATGTACATGTACATGTACTGTCCAAAATCATTGAAGTTAATGAAATCGCTGGCCAAGTACAAACCACAGTACAAGCTACTAGATCACAGCTACTCGCGCTCACGCTATGACCGTGTCGGCGGCCTTAGACTTTCCGTCTAGCTGCATATATGTCAGTATTAATCATATTTCTATATATTACTCTTTTAAAATATCACAACAATAATTATACATGTATTGTGCCTTTCAATACTTTTGTCGTTTTCACTTACCTGCAATCTCGATTTATATTAGTTTAAGGTCGTTTTATGAATCGAGGTCTATCTAAAGTACAAATCGATCTATTTAGGGCAATTAATATCTCGGCTATGACAAGCCAAATCTAGCCGCGGATCGATTTCCTGGGCAAATCAGCATCGATTTCCTAAATAACGGCCCCTTTTGCATTTTTGAGAACGCAAATCAAGGCCAGTTACATGTATATAATTCCAACTCTATTTGTTGCGAAGTCATTTTTATGCCTGGTTTTAATCTCGGGTCAGGCTCGATTTAGGCCATAAATGGAGCGACATTAAGCACAATACTCTTAATAATAGTACTGAAACAGTATTACTGATATAGAGCTGGTATGTATTGTGCCTTTCAACACTTTTGTTGTTTTCTCTTAGCTCCAACCTCGATTTATATTAATTTAAGGCTGTTTTATAAATCGAGGTCAATATAGTGTACAAATCGATCTACTTAGGGCAGTTAATGTCTCGGGCGATGACAAGCGATTTCCTATATAACGCCATGCATACTGGCAGTGGCCGCCTGACCCTCCCCAGGCATCTCGGTCCATCTTAAGCCCAACCACGCAGAGCTGCACCAGTACTAGTAGATGTTCATGTATGTGCTGTTCTACATGGCATCCCATGAGTGGCATGTTCGTGCTGGGCAGAGCTTCTCAACGGCCAGAGACATTGGGGCAGGAGTCACGCGATAGTGAACCATTTCCGGGGAGAGTATCTCGGTGTGCACTCCGATGGACGGCTCGAGCTATTCACGACGGACGGGTTTATACATCCTGTTACACCCGTATTCCTGCGGTTATCGCATGCACTCATTGACCGTCGGATGCACGCCTTGGTGACAGGCAAAGCCTGGGAGGCCGAGGCAGCACGACGTCTTGACTTCCAGTTGAATGAGGACGCCCCGCCGCATGTGCCTTGGCCCGGTCCCTTTCATCCAAGATTGATCTACGGACAACCGAGATCAGGTAGCGTCGGGATCTGCTTCATTGCAACAATACGAAGAAGGAGCCTACGCAGGCCCCTTCTTCGTATTGTACGTCGGTAAAAATACTAACATGTATATATGCAACCGGGCTCACTACCGCTCCACGTCGCAGCTTCGGTCGCACGGCAGAATTATTCCGATGTTTGGGTTCGAGGTTACGAATAATTTCCTCGCGGACGCTGAGCTCGACGTGCACGCAATGCTCACCGTACTCGACTTCAGCAGGACCACGGTAACAGCAACACATGGAAGGCGGTTTTCAACGTATCTGTTCAACCACAAGTCAAGCGGACTCGTGCATGTGGTCGCATGTCGACGGGTATTATGTGCCATCAGCCGTGCCATAGCCAGCTCAACAGAAACTACAGCCAGCCCAACAACAGCAGCAGCCAGCCCATCAGCAGGCCCCTATTCCAGCAGCTAGTCCATCTTGCAACTACACAATCAGCTCCCTCAGCAACAGCAGTTCGGCCATCGACAACTCGGGCTGCAACAACCTGAACATTAACCCGAAGTCGACAATTTCTACTCGCCTCCAATGAGCGCAGACGACGAGGACGACATCCCGTCGTCGCAGCAGACTCCAATCAGACTGCTCCAGCTGCAACTCGAAGGAACACCTCGCACTCCACAGCTGTCTCCGGTGCAGGCCCTGCGACAGCGAGCCCGACTTCGACTCGCCGACCTTCTTGACGGCAGCCCTCGCCAACGTTGTGATAGTCCCCGTCTAGAGTACCTGATGGTGGTGGACATGCTCAACTACTCCAGCGACAACAGCAGCACCTCGTCTACGGCCGGTCCCCACAAGCAAGCGCACAAAAACAAATTAGTACATGTAAATGCATATGATACGCTCAATAGTTTGTCGGCCACAATATAGCACTACACGCTTTCGCTCCCCTGAAATGTTCCTCACACTACACTTCAAGTTCCTCAGTAAATTCCTTCCAGGTATCAAAGGTTTTATCAAGAAGGCTGGACATGTTTTGGTGCGGCGTATCACTGCTTTCTCTGCTTGGGTCTTCGGACTCCTCAACATCGTCATCAGAGTGCACTCATTTCTCTTGTTCGTCAGGAGGTGTTGCCCGCCGTTTCTGGGCTGGGAATGACGTCCGAGATGGCTTTGAGCTCTTAATTCGCGTCGGATTTATTTAAATCGGACCACCTACCTAATATGCTGACCGTTTTAAATAAATCAGACTCCAAAATAGGGCGTCAAATCGGGGCAAAAATCGTTGAAAGTCACAATACTGATCATGTAGCAAATCATTATGATTATTTTACGCATAAGATTAGATAAATCTTATGGCGATTCGACGGTCATACTCAACTTAGAAACGTCTAAACATTAGTTGATGCCGTCATCGCCACCGCCACGCAGAATCCCTTGTACACGTTCACACCGGCGCCGTCGCGCAGCATCAGTCGCTCACGCCGGCGTCGTCTCGTTCACGCCGTCATCGCCACGCAGAAGCAGCTAGGGCAGTCACTCAAAAAATCGGTTCAGCAAATGATTTGACATACGATGCAGGTTTTTGGCTAATCTCTTGCGAAAACAAATCTAATGATTTAAGAAAAACTAATACTATTCTGGTTTATGGTATTTCGGCGGTAGAAGAGCCAGTAGCGATGCCAGCCCCGGCTCACTAACGAAATGCGGCGAACGCAGAGAAATCTAGGAGTGCTCCTGGGCATCGAACGGCGACTCAGTAACACCTACGATATCTTCGAGCTGCAATTTCAAACAACATCGGTCCAAATGCTCACCGGCGTTGTGTTTGATCCCGCCACCAGTCTCTAATCAAAATGGAAGGAGGCTGTCGCTCCAAAAGCGTAAGCGCCGCCGCCGTGGAGAGATTCTTTTCGTGAAGAACCTGCCTCCCCAGCCTTCTCGAATCCGCGCTCGGGTGAGCAAAAAATTTGCACCATTTAATGATGCTCGAATCGCGGGTGGAGATTAAAATGAGCGACAAAATTAGCGAAATGCCGCCAGCTGGTGCGCGCTGATTGGCTGGATGTTGCGATTATTCACTGGGCCTGAACAACGTGTCGCACGTCGCACGTCGACAGCGGCACGTGCCTGGGCTGCAACCACTGCAGCAGGGACCCGGGGAGTACATGTACCTGGCAGCAGCGTGGAGACTTCAGCGGCTTCAGCCACAGCCGCAGGGCTTAGATGAAAATCGCCGGGCGCGCTCTGATTTAGTCCGCAAAAATTAACGTGCAGCCGTTACAAACCCTACCCTCTCTTCAATGATTGCGCGGATTGTGAGACTTGTCGTTTGTATGGTGCGGCAGTCCAGGAGATTGACGCCAAACGCGCTAAAGTCCCAGCTTCGCAGGGCAAAAGGCTGGCTGGCTTGGGGACGCCAAGACTGACGGAGCCCTAGATCCAATTACATACAAAAGGACGGTGCCTTTCTCTGCTAAACGCACCGTGGTGTCGCTGCACCGATGAGCATTTTGATTAACCGTGATTAGGGTTTAAACCCTTTCCCGTGCGCCCACGTCTCAAGCTGCTCCCGCCTCATTGGAAGGGGGTCGCCCCTACATTTCACTCGCCGCGACTATGTTGGGCCAATGGGGGGGAGAACCTGCCCCCCGCCCCCGTGTTCGCCCTGTTTCCGGTCATTCCGCAATTCGCGCCGCAGAGCTCAAGCACCACAGCAAGACACGCTCCCAGCCACAAAGCATGATGATGATGCACGGAAGCGCGCAGCCCTACAGCGAGGCGCCGCAGCAGACCGAGACGATCTCCATCTCCATCGGCCTGGGCGGCGACCGTGCCTCGTCCTTCGTGCTGCCGCGCGAGCACGACCTGATCAAGCACCTGGAGCGCATCATGCCGGCCGCCGCCCCGCATCCGCCGCTCCTGTACGCGAGCCGCCAGCCCGAGATCGAGGAGTCCGCCGCCGCGCGCTTCGACGCCGTGCGCGCGCTGTCCTCGCTGCCCTACCAGCAGTCGCCGCCGCGGGCCCCCGTGTCGGCCATGTCCCAGTACATCCACGCCAACTCGCGCTACGAGACGTCCTCGGCCCAGGTGCTGAGCCCCGCCGCGAGCCTCCCGCACTCGCCGCTCTACCACTCGGACAGCTCCAGCGGCGGCGGCGTCCGCGTCTACCACCATACCCAGGAGTACCTGCAGCACACCACGGAGCCGCGCGTCACCCGCACGCGCCATCGTCGCGGCGCCAACGGCGGCAGCAGCGGGAAGCGCTGCCAGGTCCTGGGCTGCGACAAGATCTCGGTGAGCCGTGGCCTGTGCCGCGGCCACGGCGGCGGCCGTCGCTGCCAGCACGCGAGTTGCTCCAAGGGCGCCCAGAGCCGCAGCGACTTCTGCTGGGCCCACGGCGGCGGCCAGCGCTGCGAGGTCAAGGGCTGCATGCGCAGCCGCAAGTCCAAGCGCTTCTGCGTGGCGCACCTCAACTGGGAGAGCACGGCGCCGGTGTCCCATGCGCCGACCCACCCCCTGTACGAGGCCCTTCCTCGTCACATGGAGCTGCCGAACCCTGCCATTCCCAAGGTCGCGCTCCCTGTGAGAACTGTGAGCCCCTCTGCTCTCACGGGTTCCCCCCGCCTCCCCAGTCTGCTGCAGGCGCTGCGCAACACGCAGCAGTCGTCCACGACGGTGCAGAGCTAAGTTGCAGTAGCAGTTCATCCAGTAGAAGTAGCATTACCACACACGCCATATTAATATTAAGGCCAGTTTTTTACAGAATGCGTCGTGTCGATTAACTCTTGCCACGGCTGGAATACATAGGTGCAGCGTGTGCCTTCACCTCTCGTTATCACGTGACGGAGGGAACGGCGTCGTGTTTGGCTGCCTGGCTCAGCAGACTTGATGGATGAGTGTGCCGTGCCGCACGCGTCGTTGGTCCTTTTTCGCCTTCGTCCTTCCCCGCAGCCAGCGCCTGGTCCGGTGCGCCCAGGATGGGAGCAATGGCCCCTTTCACAGGAAGCTTGCCAGCAAGGCTGGCGTGAAATACAGCGTACAGTATTCAATACCCCACTTCCGTTGCCCACTTTGGGGGGGGGTGAACTATTAATATAGTACCCGTTCGCGTCCACAGCTTGAAGCTCGAGGCTCGAGCTCAATACATTCATGTATCGGAGGATGACTCATCCTGGTAAACCCAGCGATGAATTGTTGCGGCACTCGGATATCGGCCCAGGATTCCGGTTGTCCCCAGCCGCACGTCGAGCCACAGAGAGGCGCGGAATCTTTAGCCCCGTTCGGATTCCGGCGCCTCCTCGAGCACCTCGCCAGACGAATATGAACCGTTGATCCTCTCGCTACCTCAAAGGCTCGCAGCAATGCGGCCATTCTCCCCTTTGCGGGCTGGAACGGAACCAAGTTGAGCGCAGACCATCATGATGGAAGGCGAGCCGGCCACCCCGGGCGTCGCCCGCCTGCCGGACGAGGAGACCGCGTTCGTTGGGCGCAAGGTCGAGGCGCCAAAGCGGCGTCAACGACTGCAGCAGCAGCGTGCCCAGAGGAAACGCGTGGCTGTGTTCACGGTGTCGGCCGTGACCGTGCTCGCTTTCGGAGCCGTGTGCGTCTTCCTGACGGCCCCGTCGGGGACCTCCGAGGAGGTGAAGACGGCGGTGTCACAGGCCATGTCGAGCGACCCCGCAGGCGCCACCGCGGACACCGTGTTCGTCCCGAGCTTTGCTGTGTACGATGAAGATGGAGACGGCAAGGTCACGCTTGGCGAGTTCCTTGACCGTCTGGCGATCAACCGCGACGCAGCACTCCAACGCGTGGACGAGTCCAGTCTCAACGAGACCGAGAAAGCTCGGGTCACGGACTTGCTCAAGGAAGACTTCGGCACGCACTCGGACTGTGTCGCGCTCAGGGCCCAGCAGGTTCGGCCTTTTCGAGCTTTTCGAGCTCTCCGAGGTCCGAAGTGCTGCAGAAGACTCATTGTTTGTTGTTGTTTGTGTGTGTTCTGACCAGCGTGGCGACGAGGTGATGACGCACGAGAACTTCGATGAGGTGTACAAGGAGATGACGTCGAAGTTCTGTCCGATGAACGACGACCGCATCCCGGACTCGTACCAGGTCAAGGAAATTGCAACGGGCCAGGAAGAGCTGGCGCCGATTGAGGTGGACCCAGCGTTTGACGGTTCGTCTTCGTCCTCGATAAATGCGTCCTCTTCTGGGAGTGAGGCATCGCCGGATGATGAATCTGCGGCAAGTGAAGGAGCTGCATCGGCTTCAAGCAGCTCGCAGTCTAGCGCTGAAGCTGAATGGAAACCTGAACAGCCTATTGCTCCACCTCGCCCGGTTACCGACAACAACGACGCGAAGACCGAAGACGGCATAAGTGGAAGTGGGTCGGGTGACGAGAAGCCATGGAGACCGAGCTTCCCAACCGACCCACCGTTTCCGTCGAAAACTGACACGAAGCCAAGCGGGTGGAACCCCAACGAGCCAACCGATCCGCCTGTGCCCTCGAAAGCTACTTCAGCGGGTGGTGAACCCGAGTGGTATCCGACTGTGCCGACTGATCCACCAAGTGTAATTCCCCCAAGTGATGACGACGCAAAGACTGAGAGCACATCCAAGGACTCTGCCAGGAAACCTAGCGAGGATGGTACTGCTGAGTGGAACCCAGACTTTCCAACTGACCCGCCAAGTCAAGCCTACAACGGCTACACGGGGGCTGAGAAGACCACCACGTACGGCGAGACCACGGCTACCCAGTCGAACCCAGAGGCTGCAACACAGGAGTCTCCGTTTGGTAAGCAGTCGGCCACCGAGAGTGAATACCCAACCGGTGCGTACAACACGTACACTGATGGTGCTGCTGAACCTGGTGAGTACACCTCGTACGCGGGTGCTGAGAAGACCACCACGTACGGTGAGACCACGGCTACCCAGTCGAACCCAGAGGCTGCAACACAGGAGTCTCCGTTTGGTAAGCAGTCGGCCACCGAGAGTGAATACCCAACCGGTGCGTACAACACGTACACTGATGGTGCTGCTGAACCTGGTGAGTACACCTCGTACGCGGGTGCTGAGAAGACCACCACGTACGGTGAGACCACGGCTACCGAGACGAACTCTGAACCAAATGTCCAGACCTCAACCTCTGCTGAAACGGCTAATTGGATGCCTTTGGTCGGAGGTCAAGCTGCTGAGCCGGCCACTGTAGGTCAAATGCAGAGGACGGAGAAGCCTGAGCAGCACAAGAAGAAGTTGCGTGGCATGCCTGCTGTCGTCCCGTAAATGCTCCCTGTGATTTTCATGGCCGGATACAACGAAAATTGCATGCTGCCACTCTCATTGTACAGATGTGGAGATTGATCACCTTGGAGACGAGCAGATAATTGGTGGGGTCAGCAACAGCAGTACGTTGTTTCAGCAAGACAAACCTACGTTATGCAGCCTGGAGTCGACGACGAGCGTGGCAGCTACGAAAATGACTTTGGCACATGACGGTGGCTCGCTCGGTGCATTTATTCTTTGCAGTTGTCAGTGTAATGCTGGAAGGGAATACCATTCTTGACTTAAATTGACTTTAAGGAGGCATGCTGCTGTCGAGTCTTTTAGCCCCATGCGTTCTAAGTTGTTAGAACTTCTAACACCTTTGACTCGGAATCCGGATATCCATGAAGACCATGAAGCCGACTCCGTAATCCGGCAAACTCGATTACAAAACATTCGGGCACGCGAGTGAAGATGTCGCGATGTCTGCTCGCGTACAGCGCCCTGCAGGACTAACACCTGAAAAAGACACATCAATAGCCAAAAAGTCACCAGAAATTCCGTTATCTCCCAAGTTGCCGGGATACTTGTGTACATGTACCTTGGACGGTGATGACGGGAAAAGCTATGGAGATCGAGATCGAGGCGCGTTAGCGTCCTTGATCAACTAAGGCGAGCGGGTGAGAGGCAGGGCCAGAGCCGAGCTCTTCAGCGAGCCGTGCATTGTACTCACCAGGGAATTCTCAACGAGCGAGGCGGCTGGTTATCACTTCATATGGCCATTTTGGCCATGTTCTACTTCTCAATCTCCGTAACCTTTATCTTGCCGTCATCGGTTGTATGCGCGATGATCACTCGTTGCTGCCTTCATTCTCGCCGCAGAGTGCATGCTCTTCAAGTAACTGCACTAGCCCCAACGCACTCACTCTACAATTCCCCCCGTCGACAACAAGTCACCCCCCCCTCCCAAAGAAACTACTTACCGGTGAGTCCAAGAAAAATGGTCAACATTCCAGCGACGTTCAAAGCCTTCGAGTTTGCCAACTACAGCGATGCACTCACCGAGATCAAGCTGGACCCAACAGTTCCGACGAAGCCCCTGGAGCCCAACCACGTTCGCATCAAACTGCTGAGTGCCGCGGTCAACCCCCTCGACTACAAACTGCACTACTTCGGGTCTCTCGCCATTGCGGTTGGCCCCACACCGGAGAAGCCGCTTCGCATGGGCTTCGACCTGTCTGGCGTCATCGTTGAATCGGCAGTGGAGACGTCCGCGGCTTCGAGGTGGGCGACGCTGTCTTCGGCTCGGCGGATATGGCGGGTATGGGCAGCTTCGCAGAGTACGTGGCTCTCGAGGCGGACCACGTCGTCCACAAACTGAGCAACATCACGGTTAACGAGGCTGCGGGTGTGTCGATCGCGGGCCTCGCCAGCTACCAGGGACTGGTCAACCGGGCCAAGGTGCAATCTGGACAGAGTGTTTTGATTCTGGGCGGCGGCACTGCTGTCGGGCAGTTGGGCATCCAGATCGCAAAAGCTTTTGGAGCTGAAGTGATCACGACTGCCAGTCCTCGCAACACCGACTTGGTCAAGTCTCTCGGGGCCGACCAGGTCATCGACTACACGTCGGACAAGTGGGTCAACGTCCTTAGCGAGCACTCCGTGGACATCATTTACGACTGCGCCGTGGAGCCCGAATCCTGGTCCACCGACGCCCAGAAGGTGTTGAAGCAGAACAGCGGCCAGTTCTTAACCACCGGGATGGTCCAAAACCAAACGGAATCGACCATCGGCGCAAAGCTCGTTCAGTATTACTGCCACCCGATTGCCGAGGACCTGGAGGGTCTTCGGAAGCTCATCGAGGCTGGCCAGCTCAAGACGACCATTGACTCGGTGTATCCGTTTGAGAAGCTGCTGGACGCCATTAAGCGCCAAATGTCGGGCCAGGCCCAGGGTAAGATCATCGTCGAGATCGCGAAGGAGTAGGTGGGCCACAAAACACAGGAGGTTGTCACTGGCTATTATAGCTTTCAGTGAAAACCAATAAAATGGCACACACCCGTTGGTCTTTCTCCAGCCATCGTCGAGGTGCCTTCAGTTACTTGGCCTCTGCTCCGTTAACAGTATCCTTTAGCTCGTTCTACATTCCAATGCAGGATTCATCTTGTTACGGGTTTGTCAGCACTTACTACATGTATCACCAGGAAGCACAATACGACCATCGGAATCCCGTTTAACACTTCACCAAGTGCGATGGTTCGTCGGCGGCGTCATTTGTGCGCTTGCCTTGCACGTCAGAACCGCCGGGAGAATCTGAAGTTCGGCACGGATGCCGGTCATTGGCTGCTTTTTTCGACTCATGTCACCTTCGATTGGCCGAAAAGGGTGTTCTCAGGCAATATCAGAATGCAACTTGTCCGACATTGCATGTTGCTCAGGCCAAACACGGCAGTGAGAACCGACGCCATCCTCGCCTCGCCACTGCAGCGCTCACTTTTGAATTGGCCAGGCGGCACTGCAGCGACAGCTTCCGCCCCCTCACCCCCAATCAGCCAGCTTCCTCCGCCTGGAAAACTCAAAATAGTTTGCAGTAGGTTCTGACCCCGTGGGTTCTGACCTGACCATCACTCCGCACCTTGCCGTTGCCCTTTTCCTCCGTCACTTTCCAATCCGCCGCGTTGAGCGCAACCCCCACCAACTCAAGAGCGCGGAAGGCAGTCGCGTCGTTATGGCGGAAGCGCACCAGGCCATCGGCGTCTTCGACGAGCACAAGCGCGGCGTGGAGCTGCTGTACTCGGACGAGGGCATCCGCGTGTCCTTCACCATCCCGCCGCCGCACGAGATCCGCCGAGGCGTCGTCCGCGAGCTCTACCACCTGCAGCGGGCCGTCCAGCGCGGCGTCTACCCGGCGCCTCCGCTCGTAGCCATCTTGACGGTTGTAGCCATTTCGGTGGTCGTCGTGTCGTCCCCTACAGAGTCGTGGTGGCGAAGTGGACCCATCTCGGTGGTCGTCTGGCATGTGGGCAACTTCCTCATGCCGTACTGGCACCTGCTGCCCAACTCGGTCTACGTGGCCTACCTGGCGGCGTGGGCGGCGTTCCTGGGCCTGCTGGTGCTCATGGCGGTGCAGAGGCTGTTCCTGCGGCTGCTGCTGAGCTACAGGGGCTGGCTGTACCTCGCGCCGAGGCAGGAGAGCCGCGTGGTCATGGCCTGGGGAGCCCTGTTGAAGGTCTTCGGTGGCCACAACCCGCTCACGTACTCGTTCCAGGACGCGCTGCCCAGGTTGCCACTGCCGCCGCTCAAGGACACTGTGCAGAGATACCTCAAGTCGGTGCACCCGCTGCTCACGCTCGAAGAGTACGAGGAGGTGGAGCGCATGGCCGACGAGTTCGTGCACAAGGAAGGCCCCAAGTTCCAGTTCTACCTCTACCTCAAGAGCTGGTGGTCGTCCAACTACGTGACGGACTGGTGGGAGAAGTACGTGTACCTCAAGGGCCGCTCGTCGCTCATGATCAACAGCAACTACTACGCGCTGCCCGGAGCCAACCTCGACTTCAGCTTGACAAAGAAGCCCGTCGCATTGGCTGCCGCTCTCGTGCACGAGTTGTTACTGTTCAAGCAGGACCTGGACAGGGAGCACCTCGCCCCACAGCTCATCCGCGGAATTGTCCCGCTCTGCATGAGTCAGTACCAGCGGATCTTCTCGTGCACACGTATCCCGGGTCGAGAGACGGATACCCTCAAGCTGTACCACCACAAGTCCAAGCACATTGCCGTGTTCTGCCACGGACGCGTGTTCAAGATGCCACTGTTTGAAAAGGGACAGTACGGCAAGTTGCTCACGAAATTCGAGATGCAGCGTCAGTTCGAGTGGATTGAGGCGACAGCTCTAGCTACGGGTGCCTCCACGAAAGCGGAGGAGAACCTTTCTGCGCTGACTGCTGCCGGGCGCATTGAGTGGGCTGAGAACCGCGAACAATTATTTTCCAGCGGCATGAACAAGCGATCGCTGGAGGTCATCGAGTCGGCGGTGTTTGTTGTCGTCCTCCAGAACGACGTGGCTAAGGACTGGACTTCAATGGGCAAGGATCTTATCCACGGCAGTGGAGGCAACCGCTGGTTCGACAAGTCGTTTAATCTGGTGATCTACAAGAACAGCGTTGCAGGCATCAACGCCGAGCACGCTTGGGCTGACGCTCCAGTGATGGCTCACGTATGGGAGCAGGTGTATACAAAGCAGTGTTACACGATCCCGTACAATGATAACGGAGACACCCTGGTGCAGTCGGAGGATGAGCGCGTGTCGAAGTTGCCGCCGTGCAGAATGCTGCAGTGGGACTTCTCGACAGGCCTCGATAGCGCTGTTCTGAAGTCGCTTGGGGATGCTGAGAAATCCATTGGTGACTTTGACCTTAAGGTGATCTCGCACACAGACTACGGCAAGGGACTGATCAAAAAGTTCCGCGTGAGTCCCGACGCATTTATTCAGATGGCGCTGCAACTCGCGTACTACCGTAATTCAGGCACCATTACCCAGACGTACGAGTCGAGTATGACTCGCCTATACCGCGACGGCCGCACGGAGACAGTTCGACCTGTGACGGACGAGTCCAAGGCATTTGTGCTCGGCATGGTGGACCCCAAGGTGTCCGACGCCGAGAAGCTGAAGCTACTTCAGCGTGCTTGCGATGTCCACCAGGGCAGCTACCGGAACGCCATGAGCGGCAAAGGAATCGATCGGCACTTGTTCACGCTTTACTGCGTGTCGGTGGGTTTTGGCACTGAGTCGCCGTTCCTGAACAACGCGCTCAGTCGCCCGTGGCGTCTATCGACAAGTCAGCAGCCCCAGCAGCAGACTGACAACTGGCGTCTCGTCGAGAAGGCCCTTGAGGGAACCCAGTACTCCATCGACGATGCGCGTTGCCCCGGCGGTGGTTTTGGTCCTGTGGCAGAAGACGGCTACGGTGTCAGCTACATGGTCGCGGGTGAGAACATGCTCGGTTTCCACATCTCCAGCAAGAAGTCCTGTCCGTCTACAAGCTCGGACAAGTTCGCTAGCGACATCGAACAGGTACTCGCCGACCTCAAGGCGCTGTGGCATCCGAAGGAGTAAGTTGCCGTGCTGTGAACACGCATGGAGTCGTTAGTTTTCAGATTGCATGCCAGCCAATTCAATAGTGACAAAGAAAATGTTCACTTGAATGTTCATGAAAGTCTCGAGAAACGGGGGTGACAACAAGAAGGGGGGCATATCGAGGTGGTAGCATTGTTAATCGTGAGGAAGCTGCGCGAGGTTCGAACTGCTCGTCGTACTGCTTGGAATGCTGTCCATGTGCCTATTCTGCAGCTTAACTTGCGTCCACCACCTTGCACGGAGTCGATGGTACTCGGCAAGAACAGTTTCGCCACTTCTCCGACGTGTACTCGACGACCTGGCCAGCCCCGAGCGACTTGACCAGTTCGATGTTCCGAGGACTGGCCGTCTTGACAACCTCAGCGCCAAGGACCTTCGCGATCTGGATAGCAAACTGTCCGGTGGAGCTGCTGCCGCCGAGAAGGAGCACGCGCTGTCCCGCTTCCAGCTTTCCAAGGTTGTGTAAAGCCTGGTAGCTAGTGAGACCTGCCATTGGCACACCCGCAGCTTCGTTGAACGTCAAGATGCTTGGCTTGTGCGCCAAATACTCGGCATCAATCGCAAGTATTCGCCGAAGCTACCGCCCCCGGTGATGTCGGGCGTGCCGTACACCGCGTCACCAACTTTGAAGCTACGGACGTCAGCGCTGCCGACCTCTGCCACGACGCCGGCCGTGTCGAAGCCCATTCGGAACGGGCTATCGGCAGTAGGCGCAGTCAGCAGGAAGGCAACACAAGCAGCTTGTAGTCGAGGTGGGTTGATAGCAGCACTCACCGCCTTGACGCGCACTTGGGTCAGCTCGAGAGGCTTCTGCAGGACTTCCGAGTTCAGCTTAGCTTCCTTGACCACGTCGCCGTAGTTGGCGAACTCGAAGGCCTTGAACGTCGTGGGGATGTTGGTCATTGTTGGTATCATAGCTTGGAGTTGCTTGGTGTTGTCGACGATGGAGATTCGAAGGTGAGCATTCTGAAGGAGAACCCGAGCAACTTGAAGAGCACGCGCACTCTGCAAAAAGAATGAAGGTTAACATTAAGTGATCACTGCAAACATGAGCGTCGAAGCCAGCAACCGCTTGTATTGTAAAACAATGCAAAAGCCGACTGAACAGATCCACCATCGACAGCCGTCTGGAAAATCTCATGAATACCCAGTGATGCGTTGATGCCGGTTTTTCACACAGCTTTGTATCTTGTATCCATGTATGTGTACCACACAGACATACACATATTTCAACCAATCACTTCATTCTGAATAGCCTTCATTGATTGGTGCAAAAGCTTTCCATAGCACCCCAAAGCACAATTCGAGCCATAAGACCAGAACAATGGTACCAAGTCGTCACCTTGTCTCTCCAGCGTGTGTGTGCCTCCCCTGCTAACCCCCTTGCCCCCGTCCTGCCATGCTGTACACTTGAAGCTCTTCTACTCGTTCTTCAAGACGCTGGTCGGCAAGGAGGTGGCCGTGGAGCTCAAGAACGACGTGGCGCTCATGGGCGTGCTCGACTCGGTGGACCAGTATCTCAACATCAAGCTGCTCAACGTGTCGGTCGTGGAGGGCGACAAGTTCCCGCAGCTGGTAACCACACAAACGCTCAAGTGACTGACAGTCTTAGTACCTGCAGGTGTCTAACTCCTGGCTGGTGGATCTATTGCAGATGAACATGAAGAACTGCTTCATCCGCGGAAGCTCCATCCGCTACGTGCAGATCCCCGCGGGAGAGGTGGACACGGAGCTGCTGCAGGACGCGGCGCGTCGCGAGGCCAGCGCCAACAAGCAGAGCTAGAGGAGGACGCAGGAGGTAGTTGGAGTATCATAATTGGACCGGAGCCCTCGTGAGGTCTCATTATCACCTTCTGCATCCGCTACCCAGTCGATGGCTGAGGACATTCGATCGCTGCAGCAGCTTCAGAGGAGCATCTTGTTGCGCAGGTTGCGGAGGACGGTGTCGATGGCGGGCGTTGGCGTCGGAACGGGCGGATCCTGGCCTTGTAGCTGGTGAGGCTCCGCGTCTTTGATGGGACTAATGCCTGCAGCAGTTGGGTCTAGACCGTCGCTGGTAGCATGGACATCGGACCAAGCAGATTTACTTCTGCAAACGCACAGCAGCGTGGTGCACCAGAGCTGTGTCAACAGACGCATGTCAGTCTAGAGAGCGTTTTTGGCTAGTGTGAACGAGCTGCATTGATCCTGGTAAGGCATGCAGCTCGTTTCTTGCGGTGGTGGGTAGTCGAGTCGCCTATCCTCGAACTCATCGAGAGAGAAAGCCAGTACTGGGCTTACCACCATGCACAATGGGGTTCAAGAGAGCTGAACAGGAACTTACCACTCGGAATGAAGGGAAAATGCACCAAGCGCAAACAACAGTGCACGTCGTGAGCTTCCTCGAGTACAGGTAAACTGGTTCAGAACTGGAAGAAGATCTGAACCAAACGCTGGACTAACGTTAGTTGCACAACCTGCAATCTGCAACTGAGAGGCAACTTTTACGCATCAAGCTTAGGCGCAAGGCTCCACTGTAGAATTCAAGACTGTTTGCAAACGCGGTGAAGTCAATTTTGCCAGGTTTCGAGATTAAGTTGACTAACATGAAGAGCATTTCGACGTGCAAGTGGTCGCTGGTTCGCTCACTGGAAAAGTAGCTTTGCAGCAAAACCCACTCCATTTTACCAGCACAGCTCGCCAGGCAAGTACTTGTCGATGATATCCTGGTAGTACGGCCACAGCTTCTCCACGTCCGGACGCACGTCTGCCTTCGTGTAC
>LGTU01000263.1:0-44302 GCA_001314425.1 Phytophthora pluvialis
CTGCTCGTCAAACCGCGCATGCTTAGCGACGAGGAAGTTGCGCTGCATCGTGGCGCTCCACCTAAGTAATAAGAGAACGGACGTTGAGAAAGCGTTGGGTCTTGTTGTTGACAGCATTGGTGCTATCTATATTATTAACGGGAGGCAAAGTCTCTGAGCACTCAGCTTGCTACGTTCTTCACCGGCTGATGCCGATGCTCCGTGTGAGTGTCAGATACGACGAGTAGGTTAAAATTCGGACTTGTCTTCTCCACGTAGTTGACGCTTTCCCCGTTTACACTTGAGCTCTTCGATGCCACCCCACGATACGTATTATACACGATACAGCCCAAGCGTTGGGCTGTGTACACTTTTGCATGGCTGTTGGTTGTACCAGCACCACCATTTATTGCTCAGTCGTTCGGAAACACTTCGTTCTGATAGTCCTGCACAATGCTTCCGAACCGCTGAATGCACTCGACGTGGGGGAAGTAGTGCACTTCGAACACCGAGCGGTCGTGAGCCAGCACACTGCCCACCAGCTTCACAACCTTAGGAACGGAAGGCTCTGTCGCCGACGATCCGAACAGACTTGCGGCTTGAGAGGCAGGATGTGTGACTGCCCGAGCATACACCAAACCTTCCTCCACAAGCAACGACATCGCCTCCCGAGTATCCTGCAGCGACAGCAGCTTGTTCATCTTGGCGTGAGCGCGCTTTTCGGTGATCCCCGGGGTCTGGATAATCAGCGCCAGCAGCTTGCGCTGGATCGAGAACAGAAACTTATAATTTGTTCCGCCATCCATCTTCAGCCACGGGAAAGACAGCGTGTCCTTCTCCCCTTCAAAGACAACCTGCGGTGTCGACGATGAAGTGGCGCTCGGAACCAGCGAGAATGGCCGCAACATCCACACGTCTCCGTGCTCCTTCACAATGTATCGCTGCTCGTAGTACGCATTAACACAAATCAGCTCGCCCTGGTCAACAAGCGCATCCAGGCAGCGCGCAGCGTGCAACCCAGCGTCGCTTTTTGAGCGTAACTTTTCCATCAGCAATGGCAACGTTAGCCCTTCCTCGCCACTCTCACGGACGTGGGCAACCACAGCCTGGCCCAGCACTTTGTCCGCTTCCTTGCGAAATCGAAACGCGCCTTCACCAAGCCCGCTGTCGACGTTGGTCTCTTCCAGAGAAAAGGCCTCGCAAGCGCTTAGCTGGTCTGCGCCCTCGACAGTCACCGCGTGCATTTTGGTCTCCACTCGCCAACTGTCAATGAGATCCGACGCCCTCGCGACATTCACCTTGTTGGCCAAGTGCGCAGCGAAGCCAGATCTGTCCTTCAGGCTCTTGCATGTCAATAGACTTTCTCTCCTGGTAGAACTAGGTAGCCTCTTACCGTGTGTCTGCTGCTCCGATAGCGCATCCTCCGATCCAGTGTCCGTAAGAACCGAGGAGTGAACGGCTGTAAGCGAGCACGTACCAAGCACTTGACAACCTAACTCGAGAGCACACTGGCCAGGGGTGGCATTCGTCGGGAAATCGTCCTCGAAGAGCTGATCACTATTCTGAGGCCCGCCAAGAGAGGTGCTGGGCTGCCTTACTTCGTTGGAGTCCGCTTCAATCTCCTCCAATGTGGAGCTAACCATACTCTCCTGCTCCGCAGCCTGCTGAAATAGCAGCAAAGGGTACGACAACGTGGTCACTTTGAGTGAGTCCTGCAGTCGCTGGCTGCTGGAGTACCCGCGGCCCCTTTCCTTCTCGGACGCACGGACGATCCAGTTCTTTAGCCAGAGATATCGCCAAACCAGACGGATTTCGTGTGGTGTCCAGAACGAGATCAATTCCTCGGCGACAAGGGGGTAATACTCTTCTCGTGGTGACACAATCATCATCACTGCGCGCCGAAAAAGTGCTGTGAGCCTAGTCGATCCTTGAATCGCAATTTCCTCGTCAAATAAGCCGCCGGGATTATCAACCAGCTCCGCTTCACGCTTCGCGTTTTCAAACAACAGCTTCACGACAGGCTCCATCAACTTTTCTTTGATACGCTTCTTCACGTCAATCTTCCGCTTGCCCAGTTTCCGTGCGATAGCCACCAGACCGAAGCCTGTTCGTGAAATTGTGTGGTTTCGGAAAGCGACTTGCTCCTTTTCACGTTGCAAGCCTTGCGGAATGGTTACTCTCCACCGAATCTTGCTGCTGTCAATGAAGTACTCCACCAAAAGCTGCTCGTGCGCTTCTGTCCAGGTGAGAGCCGACTTTGATTGATCTTCATCCAAATTACCTGGGTGTTTCTTCCTGTGCTTTCGTCTGACTCCATCATTACCATTGCTCCCTTCGCCACCAGTTTGCCGTCGCTTCTTGCGAGGTCGGAAAATAGTTGACACAATCCCGCTGCTCTTAAAATGCGGAGTGTCTCCGTCATCTCCCTCTTCACGCTTGTGCTTGGGCACAGGCTTCCTTGACTTTGGTATCCACGCGAGAATACGAAGCATTCGTCGGGCACGCGTCTTAACGGGCTTAGGCACCTCACTCACGGTTGGTTCATTTCTTCGTGGAGTTTCCACTTCCATTGCCATCTGCTCCAGACACAGACACTCGAGTGCCTCCCAGTAGCGATCAACATCGCATCCCGACTGGAATGAAAACTGCAATGGTAGCGTGCTAGCAAAACTGTACGTCTTTTCCGTAAAGCCAACAATACGAATCGAATCGAGTTCGTTCACACCACGGCGTTCTGTACCAGCCTGAGCGTTACCTGGGGAGACATTGCTTTCGTCGTTGTTCAGGACAATTCTGGCCTGCTTGTTAAAGCGAAAAAGTCCACCGAGTGCGTTATCATTCAGTGCGCGGGAAAGCACGCCGTCGCGGCCATCCGTGTACCCGGCTCGAAGGATCTTAACCAGGTGTTTCATTCCGATCTTGTGTGGCAATACCAATCCCAGATCTGCCAGAGTACCCAAAACTTTTGCCGTGCGCTGAGATTCGTGACTCCAAATCTTTTCGCGGAGTGCCTCCGGAATAGCGTCAAACGTGTGCTGGTGCGTGATGGCTTCCTCGACGATAGCAAACTCAGCGTCTGTCAAAATTCCTCCACCCGAGAAAATCTGAATGTACAAATGCACAGGCATTGAGTGCAAAACTGATTCGCGAGAAAACACAATCCCTGGCAGAGGTGCTTGCTGGTGGTTCTGACCGCCCGTAGTAGAGCAATCGCCATCACCTTCCTCGTTCAGGTCTTGAATAGATGCATCGTTTCCATCACCGGGGAGCTGTAGGTTCGATCCGTGCTCATGCAAAGCATTCCACAAAAACCGATGTAGAACTTTACATCGATACATGACACCGTATGCAAATCCGAGCTTCCTAAATTGTTGGTTGTGAATCCCCGATTTCTGTTGGCTCACAAAGCGCCGGATCTTGTAACTAATTCCATTCCGCTGGGGTGAAGCTGGGTCGCTGGCCTCTGCTTCGATGTCAGAAGCATGGCGAATTGTTTCAAAACCAGCAGCCCGGGCTTCCGATCCACCATCTGAATCAGATATCGAGTCCTTGGACTCATCAGCGTTTGTGTTAGGTCTCGTTGACTCGGTTCGCAGTCTCTTTCGAGCTGATCCATGCCCCTCTTCATCATTGTTGCCCTTCCCAATCTTGTGAAAACGAACCACTTGGCCCTGATCAGCGTTCCGGTGAATTCGTCGCAAGCGCTCATCGCGACAGTAGTTTTTCACATAACCTTGAATGAAAACATCGTTGTGCTCATACCCAGGTGCAACTACACAACGGAGCGCTCGAAATTTAGTTGAGACATTACGTGCAGGCAATGGGAGCTGCAGCAACCGTAATTTTTTCGCGAGTTCCAGTTCTGTAGCAATGCGAAAAATCGACCGAGTGTCCACCTTCCCCACTGCAGCGGGCGACATTAAACTATTCACATTGCTGTGGGCGGTGGCTTCGCCATCTGTGTTAGACGCGATCATTTCTGCCCGCTGCTTCTCCATATTGAATACGCTGGCACGCAGCGACGACAGACTAATGATCTTCTCGTCCTCGAGTCGCTCTAAGATGTGATCGCGACGCCGAGCACTCGTACCATCAACTTCTGCTCCGCCAAGCGCCACTTTCAGTGCCTTATTAGCTCGAACTGTATAGTTTCGCTCCACCTTCACTCCAGTAACTGCTTTTTCGTCTCCGTTCGCAACTTCTGTCGTATGGGATGATTGTGGCAAAGTGTTGTCCGCGATGTCTACTGATAGTTGGTCCTTGTTGGTGTTCTTGCTGGCACTGGGTACCATCGAATCAAGGTACAGTCGGAAAGCTTTGTTCTTTCCCAGGATAATCGACTCGGCTTTCAAGCTGTACATCCCCGCCAGCACACTCACTAGTTTGTACGGCAACTTGCTCCCTGGCAGCACGATTTGGTTACGCAAGTCGATAATGGTGGCTCCGTTCTCCGCACTGCCTTCAATAATCCCATAGATCTGGCGCAGCAATCCGAGTTCCAAAACGATACCCCGATACGCCGAGTTCTTGCGGGTGTTAGGCGGTTTATACCGCACGCAAATTAAAATCTTCGGTTCGAGACTCGCTCGCCGCGGCGGCTGCAACACTGCCTGAAACAACTCCAGCGGGAAGTTCTCGTCCGCCTTACACTCCTGCATGATATGCGAGCGCAGCACCTCCAGATGCCGTTTCTGCAGGCTCAACTCCCGTCCAAGATCCGACAGCACCGACGAGTGCGTCGGCAGTCCTTTTAAATACGCCTCCGCTGCCGCACACAAAACCTTCCTGCTCTGCTCATCCGACTCGAAATCCGCCGACTCGTCAAACATCTGCGGCCGGAAGTCCGCCGCGAACCGAGGCAGGTGGATGATGTTCAGTCGCCGCATGGCTGGCCGCGCCACGATCATCATCCTCTTGACCACGAGTCCGTACGAGATTAGCGTGTCCAGGCAGTTGTGCAGCCGCTTGACGGTGCCTCCGCTCAGCAGCTTGGTCAGCGCCGTGACGGTGACGCCCTGCACGCGCGCGTGGCCCACCGCCTCGAGGATGACGAGGTGTTCAGGGCCGAGGTCTGCGGCGATGGCCTTCACCGGGATGTTGAGCGCTCGGTGGCGCAGCTGCTCGCACGCCGCCACCATCACCTGCTTGTCCTTCTCCTGCTCCTGCTGGGCCACCGCCTCCTCGTACGTGAGCAGCTCCAGCTCCTCGACCGCCAGCGCCGCCTTCTTGTCGTCCAGTGCTCGCGCGCCAGCGGCCTGCAGCATCTCGCGCTTGACCTCCACCGAATCCCCTTCGTCTGGCCGCTTGCGCTTCTTGCTGGGCGTCTGGACGGAGGCGACAGTGGCCGCGGCGCCCCGGAAGAAGCGCAACACGCCGCCGCTCGAGCGCAGCAGCCGCCACATCTGCCGGCGCACGAGCACGTCGTCGCTCGGCTCCACGCTGGCGAACAGCGACGCGACGGACAGCCCGGCGCTGCCTTCGAGCGCGACGTGGTCCATGCACGCGGCCACCAGCGCACGCACGGAAGCCATGGCGCCTGCGGTTAATGCGGCGTCGGATTTGGATGGACGATGGCGTACAAGACTGGAGAAAAGAGGTCGGAGGGACTAATTTTGTGATTTGGGACGGTTTACATCTTGGCTACAGGAACAGGCTAGCGTCACCGGATAATCCACCTGTGTACCACACCAAGTGGTGGCGTTACGACAACTCCCGCCACGGTCTCGGCAAAGACACGCGGGTCACTAGAGTCACTCACTGGTCAACCGCACATTCCTTGATACGATGCACCCGACGGTGGTGCAGCGCTCGCTGCGGCACGCGGCGGCGCGATGGCAGGCGCAGCCGCCCCCGCGGATACTGGCGCGCAGCCTCACGACGCAGATGCACAGCGCATCCACATACGCGGTCAGCGCCAGCGACGAAGACAGAGACGAGCAGCAGCCGCCGCCGCGTCAGCTGCAGGGGCGCAAGGCCACGACAAGCAGCAAGGGCTTCAACCTCATGAGCGCGCACTCGCTGGCGGAGCGAGAGGCGACGCAGGCTGACGGCTCTTGTCCCGCGGCCTGGAAGCGCCCGGCACCCAAGAAGAACTGGCACCGCTGGAAGAAGAGCAAGTGGTGGGCCGACATGGACCGCGTGTCCTTCCACATGCTGCTGACCGAGGAGATGAGCTCCAGCAAGGTCTCGTCGGTGCTGCGCAAGTACATGGACGAGTTCCCGATACTGGAGAACCACTGGTCGGACCAGGAGCTCGTCATGATCGTGTGCGCGCTCATCAAGATGAACCGCAGCGAGATGGCGCTCCAGGTGCTGCGCAACCAGATGAAGGAGCCCAACCGCGACCGTCTCAACCGCGTGGCGGCGGCGAGCGCCAGACTGGGCAATGCGCAGGTGGCTCTGGGCGTGCTGGAGATCACCAACCACTTCAACATGGTGCCGGATGTGGTCACCTTCACCAGCGCCATCCACGCATGCGCCCGCGGCGGCAAGTACGACGTTCCGATGGCACTGAACCTGCTAAACGAGATGATCTCCGCGAACGTGCAGCCGAACGCACGCACGTACGGTGCAGCGGTTCTGGCGTATGCGCAACTGGAGCGCTGGGACGAGATCCAGGAACTGCTGACCTCGATTTCATACACGGACGACGCGCACAAGATGGAGGTGTTCACCTGTGCAATTATCTCGTGCTCGCGCAATCGCCAGCATCGCTACGCGTCTCTGCTCTTTGAACTGTTGCTCGAGGACGGCGTCTACCCGGGCGATAACGTCTGCAATGCCGCGCTCAGCTCATGTGCACGGACATCCGACGTGACACAGCTTCGTCGCATCTTCAAGCTTGTCGAGCGCCACGCGACCCCCTCGACATACTCCTACAACTGCATGATCTCGGCGTTTGGCAATGCTTACAACATGGACGAGGTGCTCAAAGTCTTCGAGAACATGCGGAAGGATGCGAGCGTTTCTCCCGATATCGTCACGTTCAACTCGCTGCTGCTTGCTGCGGTGCGCTCGCGGAAGGTGGACATGTTCCCCATCATCTTGTCCCTGATGAGCGAATTTGGCATCAAGTGGGATGCTTGCACGTTGAACGTACTGCTGGATGGCTGCGCTTTGAACGGAGACGTCGAAATGGCGAAGCACTACTGGTCTCAGGCGACTCAAGGAAAGCAGGCCGGCTTAGATGCGTATTCGGCGGATAAGCAGCGTGTGACTCTGGACCGCGCGCACTTTGAGACGCTGATGACAGTGTACTACGCTGCGGGGGATTATAAAGCTATCGTTGATCTGTGGCAGAAGAGCAAGCTCTGCCGCCGCCGCGCGAAAAGCTCCAAGGCTCTCAATTTCCTGATTTGCGCTTGCGCAGGGTTGGAGGATGACAAGACGGCGGTGGCGATCCTGGCTGAGTTTGCTGACCGTGGCCAGCCTCTTTCCTCAATTACGCACCACCACATGCTGGAAGTGTTCCTCGCTGCTGACAAGTACAGCGCAGCAGCAGCTTATCTGCACAAGATGATGGAGGTGGACGGGTTGGTGTCCACTTTCTCGTTTACCGTGCTCATGAAGTACCTGGCCAAGAACGACCGCCACTCCGATGTGCTGGCGATGTTCGACCTGTACCTGGAGACTCGCGAGTCTTCCTCGAAAGGGCAGAACCCGTTGCTCCATTACCCATCGGATGTCATCTACATGTTGACGATGCGCTCGGCCGTGGAGCTTCAGGATCACGAAACCGTGCTTGCCATCTACGGCGACTTGCCGGGCACCATGTCCATGGCTGTTCGAACGGAACTGCTCGTGTTGGCCGTTTGCTCATGCGAGCGTGAGGGCGACTGGCGCGCCGCTGTGACGATGTATGACGAGATGACCGGAAAGCTGGACGAAGACAGGAATGTGGAGCTGTACAAACACATCGTGAAGATCGTCGCCAGTGCTGGCGAGTTTGACCGTGCCCTCGATGTGGGCGGTGGTCAATGGTACCGCCAGAACCGGCCCGACAAGGGCTGGGGCCTTTAAGCGCAAGTTTTGCATCAAGCGTTGTGTTCCGATGAGACTGTGAGTTCAATTGTCGGTCTGCACTGAAGCTGTGCTCAGTAGATTTTCTTCTCGGCTACACCCAGCATCCGAGCAGTATGAGATGACGGCGCTGAAAGAAATCGAAATCGTTCACTAAAAACTAACTTTATTGGGAAGTGGGCAACTGGGTCAGTTAGCCGTCGTACTTTATCGTCAACACCTACTCCATCCATTTGATAGAGCCCACCAACAGGTTGCGCGAGGGCAGCGGGCCCGGTGAAGGCACGAGCAACACCAGCTTCTGCTCAGCCACCCGGACCTCCTTACTGTCCACAAGAACAAGTTGCACAAGATTAGGGAAAACTGAAGCAAGGCAAGGATGTCGTGTGTGCACACACGTACATGAACACGAAGCCTGCAGCAGGTGCACCGAGGAGCCATGAGAGGTCTGCTGGCGAGGAGGAGGACGCCGCATCCTGGCCGTGCCGCGGGTGTGCCACAGCCGCCAACGAATGCCCCAGGTCAGCCGTCTTCTCGACGGGAACTATGCGCAGGCGGTCGGTCTGCGTCTCCACTTGGCCCACCGGAAGCATCACGTCGGACACCTTCATGTCTGTGCACAACAACGCAGTGTAGCGAAGGATGCAAGTAGCCAAGTTAGCAACACAGCAACAGTCAATCAAGCCTTCAACGCCAGTATGCCCCACGCACCTTTGATCGCGAAGAATGACACATCATCGAACGAGAACTCATTGATGCAGGGCGACAGCGTGGGAATGGCCACACTCAGCGAGTGCGCACCATAGAAGTACTCGCGAATGCAGCTGATGCGCGCTGCCGAGCGCAGTTTGGTGTTGAGCGGGACCACTCCGCCCGACCGCGACAGCTTGACAATGGACCTGTCCACTCCGTTCGCGTTCGCGCCGGTCAACGCGCTCTGCAGGCGGCTGTAGAGTCTGTCCTGGCCGATGACCAGCACCACGTCCACCTCAAAGTCCTGGATGGCGTGCACGAGCAGATCGAAGCCCGTGCCGTCCACCCAGCCGCACGTGTTGATCACGCAGCCAGAGGCGTTCACCTCTTCGTCGTTGGCCAGTCGCCTCTTGACCGCCTTGGCCAGCTGCTGCTGCTGGTATCGGAAGAGCTCAACGTTCTCGGAGGATGCCGCGTGGCCGTAGAAGAAGGCCAGCGGGTTAGTCAGGATGAAGTCCTCCTCGATGCTGAGCGAGTTCATGTCCAGCGGCGAGGCCGAGAGCGTGCCCGGGACGCTGAGGCACCCGTGGGCCACGTCCAGCTCCACGAGCGTGGGCTTCTCGCCCAGGCGCAGCGCGTAGTTGGCGAGGATCTGCGTGAGCGTCGACTTGCCGCTGTCCACGGGCCCGCACACGAGTACGCGCGGGCCGGCGGCGTGCTTGGCCTTGGCCAGTTCTCGGCGGCGCTGCAGCTGCGCGTGGATGTTGAGGTAGCTGTCCATGGGCGTCTCCTCCGACGTGTAGGCCACCTCCGGAGCGCCGCGCACCTCGAGCGTGCAGCCGTACCACGTGAAGATGGCCAGCTTGCGGTCGCGGAACGCGTACTCGCGGTCGATGGCCAGCTCCACGCCGAAGAGCTCGGCCGACCCGCTCTTCAGTTTGACGCCCACCTCCGTCTGCGGCGGCACCTCCACGCGGTACTCGCCCTCGCGCGCCAGCACCACCACCTCCGTCGTCATGCTCGAGCTCATGCTTGGTACAACGATATCGACTGTCGTTTATGTGCACGACACCAAAAGGTCACCTCCTTTTTTGACAAACATGGCTACACTTGTTTTCGACGCCATTTCCGACAGTCAGTTTTGATGCGGCGCACGGCGATCAAGCGGCAGCCCTGGACCAAGGACGCGGCTGCGCGGCGCCAGGCGACGTTGGCGCAGCAGCGGCAGGCGCGACGGGACCTCACGGCGCACGCGCGGCAGCTGGCGCGGCAGCAGGAGCCGCCGTCGCCCCATGGAGGAGGAAGCGGCGGCGACGCGCAGCCCATGGACGGCGTCACGTCCTCGGACGCCGCGTCCAAGCGCCGCACGCGCGAGGAGCGCGTCAAGCGGCGGCGCGAGCACTTCTCCAGGCAGCTGATGACGCCCGAGTGGCTGATTGACGTGCCCAGGGACCTCAACGGGAGCGACAGCGCGCTGGGCGAGGGCTGGTACGTGCTCCCGAGGCCCGAGGGCAAGCGCTGCCTCGTGGTGGCCAACGGGTACGCTGCAGCTGGCCATGGGGTACGATGAAGGGCTACTCATGAGTTTACTCTATTGTGTCGTGCGCCTATGCAGAGGCAACACCATCGCGCGCATCCCCTCGGGGGGCATCTTGAAGAAGTTCCCGTCGGCGCTGCCCTGCGGCTCGCACAAGACCAACAAGTCCAGCGACGGCTACTGCATCCTGGACTGCATCTTCCAGGAGAAGGACGAGACCTTCTACGTGCTGGACGTCATGTGCTGGAAGGGCTACCTGCTGTACAACTGCACCACGGAGTTTCGGCTCTACTGGATGCGCGACAAGCTGTCGGAAGGAGCCACGGCGACGGTCACGCCCGCCAACCCGTTCCGATTCCTGGTGGGCCAAGCACTGCCTGCACATGGTGGAGACGCACCAGTCGCTCAAGCGTGATGATACTAACTTTTAGTCCTGCAACGATGTTGTGCAGCCGATTCCGTGCTACGAGAGCGACGCGGAAGGTATCACGGCGGCGTACTCGACGACGTACCCATTTCTCAAGTACGTGTCCAGCTGGGTGGGTGTTGTATATGCGCACAGAGTCCTTAACGATTCGTTTCGCTCGTGCATTGATGCAGGGACGGACTTCTTTTCTACATGAAGGCGGGCCACTACGAGATGGGACTGTCCCCGCTGGCACTGGTGTGGAAGGACGCCAACACAAGTCGCTTCTTCGTCTACTCAGCTAAGCCATCCATCGTGCTTCGCCTCGAGGGAGACAACGAGTTTGCGACGTTGGAGGGCATCGTCCTTTTCACGGCCGACCAGGACTTCATCCAGCAGCACGAGGTTTGATTTTGTGCAGGTTGTGGCTGTTGATTACGACTAACGTTGCTGGCGACTTACGTTTGCTTTTCGTGTGTAGCCGAGCGAGGGGGACCTGGCGAGTTTCTCTTTCGAGCAGCATGAAGTAGACGAGAACCAAACCCCACATCTAACCGGCTTGACGTTTGTAAAGCGGTGCTCGCCGCAGCGGGCCCTTCCGGATAGCTGGACTAAGATTTTGTTCCAGTACAACGCGCGATCGGATGGCGTTCCAATTGAGCAGCTTTTGGAGGTATATATTCTCGCACTATCTGTTGGGTATAACGATTGCTCACCGAGTTGTGATGCGACTCTGGT
Organism: Phytophthora pluvialis; assembly: GCA_001314425.1. Taxonomy (NCBI): domain Eukaryota; phylum Oomycota; class Peronosporomycetes; order Peronosporales; family Peronosporaceae; genus Phytophthora; species Phytophthora pluvialis. The sequence goes on from LGTU01000263.1 coordinate 11,373, forward strand.
AGGCCGCCCAGGGTTCTACTATGGAGGTGGAGATGAAGGGATAGAGCTATGGCTGCGTGAACAGTATTTATTCTTTCGACTGTGCTGCAACGGTGAGGGCTAGTAGGCATAGTCCTTCGATCTTGCTTGGCCATGGCCTTGTACAAGCATGTTTCCGCGAAAGAATGGGAGCGACTGATTTTGCTGGTTCTGTTGTTGTTGCTGGTTGCTTTTGGTGGACTTCTGTTTGGTAGGAGATGCTGCAGCTTGCTTCCTGCATGCTTCCTTCAGGTCAGTCAGTCTACTGATGGAACCGGTTTGAGGCATGATGTCCGGCAAGCGGCTGTGCTCGCTAGAGATCTCAATTCGACTCTGTGGTCTACTAACTTTGTATGGCAATGGAGCATATTTTCCAGACCCAGTAGACGTTTCTGGGCGCTCTTCCCCAAATTCGGCAAGCTTTCGTTGCTGCTGCTGCATAGCGATGATGGCACCCGCCGTTGGGATTCGAGGTCGCTTTTGGCTGCTTGGCGTTCGCAATGGTAGTCCCATGAGAAGCTTAAACTTTCGTGAATCTCGCGCAAGGTATGGCTCCTGGTCAAGTTCATCAAAGGCAAGTGCCTCCTCGAGCGGGATCGTGTAGCTTCCAACTGGTTTCGCTGATGTTCGTCGAAGCTGCTCTTGCTCCAGTCTCCACTGAATTCGAGGAAGGAAGGCCTCGGATGCAACTGCAGAGTCCTGGTAAAACGGACGAAATGGTGTGTAGAGCTCCGATAAAAGCGCAGTCCGCACCGCCCGCTCGCGTTCAAGCTCCTGCTGTTCTTTGCCGACCAGTAAGGATCTCTGATCCTCTGCGAACATGCAAGCCTGCTCGTGTAGTAGCAGACGCATTCTCGCAGTAGCAGCTTCGCGCAGCTCCTTTCGAAGCTGGAATGCAAGCTGGTCCTCAAGTCGCATCCCGTTTAGATCGCGCACAAGTTGATCGCGGTGCCAACATGAGTGCTCATCTTCCCACTGCATTTGGCTTCGCTCAGCTCTCTCAAGCGCGACCTCCAGATCCACCTTACGTTGAGCTTCCAGTTCGGCTTGGTGCACCAACACCTTCTTGAGTTCAGCTTGTCGTACCCGTCGGAATTGGAAAGCTTTCTCTTCTCGCTCCTTCTCGATCCGGGCCCGCTCCGCCTGCCGTTCCAGCTCCAAAAGCCTCTCAGCCTCCTGCTCGTCCAGCAGACGCTGGCGCTCGCGTTCCCGCTCCAACTGTTCTTCTTCCTCGTACTCTTCGTCGCCGTTGTCAACCCCACTGCCAGCTCGCCAGCCAGACGAAGCCACCTTTCGATAATGCATTGGCAGATTGCCAAAGAAGTACGACCGCGAGAAGTCTGTTCGCGCTGGCACAGCTAAGGATGGTTCCTCCACCTCGTCATCGCTCTCCACGAAGCTGCTGTTGTACTCGCGCGAGAGGGCATCTTCCTGTGCCATATAGATGAGCTCCAGCGTCATCTTGGCTTTTTCGCCTTCCCGCCTCCACAGCTCCTCTTCTTCTTGCTCACGTTGGTTGTCAATGGAGTCAACATTGGGCTGCTCGACCTCTATTGCCACCTCCGGCTCCTCCGGCACCTCTACATGTACCTGTTCGACAACTTCCATCAACGCTTCAGTCTCCACCTCCTCGACAATATCTCGTGCCACAAACGCGAAAGAAGTCACAAGAGGCAGCGGTAAAGTCTCCACGACAAGCGGCGCTGGTAGCTTTCCATACCGAGCGACACTGGCGATTCGGCTCTTGCGCTTCAGGTAAAACAGCTTCTTCTTGAGGAACGTGTGTCGCGCCGTGTCGGACCTGAGGTACGCCTCGAAAAAGTCGTTGATGACTCCGTTCCTGTCGATGGTCCCCCCGTTCTCGGTCTGCTCCTTGGACAACAACTCCAGAATCGCCTTACTGGTCGATGCCTCCTGAACCTCCCGCTTCAGGAAGTCTCGACGGTGGGTGTTCCGAGTGGCTGTCCACCAGGGCACGAACTTCCCCGCCAATGCGAAGATGTCGAAGTCTTCCATACACGAGCCAGAAACGTCAGGAAGCTCAATATCGCTCCTCATCGCGGCGATTTGAACGGCAGGATCCATCAACGCCAGCATGATTTCCTTCTGCCTGTTTTCTAGACTCGTGTTTTCCCACGACGTGGGGCTGTCCGCGTCGCTCAGTGAACGTTTAACGAAGTGCTCAAAAATGAAGACCTGCTGTGGCGGTTCACACTCTTCTTCACAAGGCCCTGCCCTCTCCTCTTCTTCTCGAACTTCTAGCTCGGATTGAGCGACCAAGCGCAGCCGAAGCTCCAGATACTCAGTTCGCGCTTTCAATCGCTCTCGCTGTAGCACCTCGGGCGGAATCGTCTGATGACGTGTGGTGAGGCCCAAACAATACCAAGAAACGAACTCTTGCCATGCCGTTGCGGTGAGCTGCCCAACGTGCTGGGCTGGGGGAGGTGCAAGACCTCCATCCGCTAGCTTCTGGTGAATTACCGGATCAACGGCTGCAAACAGCAACTCCTCTGTGAGAAAGCGCTCGCGGATGCGCTGGTGATGGCGATGTGAGGCAGCGAACCACCGCGTGAATGTTCGCACTCCCCACTGCACCGAGATTTCAACGCTCTCGAAGTCTTCCACGGGTGGCACGAAGACATCATCTCTCTCGGCATCTTCTTGAATACATTTCGACTTGCTCGCTGCCATGAGCTCAACTCGCCGGTCATGCTCTGACATTCGGTCCCACGGCAGGAAGGGGATTTCGTACGAAGGTTTTGAGGTTTCATGATCCTCTGGTTGCTTCCTTGCTCGGCAAGCTCTTGGTCGACGACTTCCAGCCCGATAGTCCAACAGCAGAATCGACTCGTCCTCATCTTCCACGAGCGCGACAACTGATACCTTCTCCTGCACCCCGAGGTCAAGCGCCATCATGCTGCTAGACCTCACAAGGTTTCTTGGGACGTCGGCCGTGTCCACTATGTCTGGATCGTCGTCATCCCCGGAAGATGAAGACAACGGTGAAGCATACGCATCACCAGCAGTTATGACGGCACAACGAGCTTGCGATGAAAGCGAATCCAAAGGATTGACCGCTTTCCGGTACACGCGAGGTTTTGCTTGCTGAAAACTGCTAGGGAGCGAGTTCTCGCCTGGCAGATAATTTGGTTTTGCATCACGGACATCTTTTCGCTCGTGTGCTTTCTCCTTGCTGTGTTTTTTGCGTCGAGGTGACCGAGATGAGTTTCGTGAGCGGTTTTTACGGGAAAGTGGAGATCGGGCTCTAGCCTTGGATGGCGGTCGATCCAGCATACGCGTCGGAGACGAGCTCAAGACGCTTTGCAGGATGTTAACGTCAGTAGGTCCGTCTTTTGCTTCGCGATGTTTCACAGCGAGTGGGGCTGGAGCTGGCTTGTATTCTTCAATCTTTGCAGGAGAAGTCCCTGCAGATGTCCTACGCACGGCATTTACTTTGTGCTCGACTGCAGGCAAGGTGATGTTTATCCGAACTGAAGGAGCACCTGCCATCAACCTGCTCCGATCGTACAGGTCTGGAGTAAATGTATTCGCCCTCAAACGTGCTGAAGAACTCACACGACGCCTTTCAGCTCTTGTGGGCTGTTTACCGCTGTTTTCTTCATTCTTCAATTCACGTTGAGCCGATTGTTCTCGTCCCCGCCGAAGACGCTGTCTTACTGCGTCTTTATCGCCTGAACCGAGGTGGTCGACCCGGTCGATGCAGCGATTAACGTACGCAAAGAGATCCAAGTAACTTATTCACAACGAGCGCAAGTTCAGTCAGCAAGGACACGCTCATACACATCATTAGCAAAGCCCCACCTACCCGTTCGCTGGACATGTGTAGATGCCTTTGATGAACTCGTGGACCTTAATCCGCCGGTGAGGGAAGAGGAAGTCGAGAGAAAAGCACCAAACCAGGATGATGGCATCTTCGTCGTACGAAAAGACCCACGAGAAGTTGTCAGCGACAGGTTGTGGACTGGCGAGGACTGACGTTCCAGCCCCCCATTCACATGAAATGCTGAGCACTGGTGCCATGTGCAAATCGATGATGTGTAGGGCACGTTTCACGACTAAAATGCGGTTTGTGCCTTGTTGCTGAAGACGAGGAGCTTTCGTTGAGGACCTTTCTCCCAATGGCAATCGCCAACATTCGACACTCCCACCGTCAAACCCACAAAACATAAATTCGGGGAACTCAAACATGGCTGTCGAAATATCGGGCGAGTAGGTCCGAAAGCAGGCAAGTAACTCCCACACAAAAGTTTGACCAGCATCATTGCTCGCCGACGTACAAGTTCTCTCTATCCGCCAGCACTTCACTTCACCACCTCGACTAACTGAAATAAACGAAAGTTCGCCTGCCAAAGGTACTGCGGCCTTGCTGGCGAGATCAAGCAGAACCGCAACACTGTGGGGAACAACAAGAGGTCAACCGAAGTTCTCTGGCACAGATTTTAAATGCGTTTGATGAGCTCGTACCTGTCCTTTGGATGCGCTTGCTTCCCGGTTAATACGTTGTGAGACTCCGTGTCTCTGTTCAAAAGAGGGAAAACTCGTATGGTTCCCATCGAGTCACCGGTAGCAATACAGTCGCGGCCATCAAAGAAGAGGCTGATCATCGCTGTTGCGGTAGTCTCTGCAGACTCAAAAGGCTGTGCTATCGTGAAGATACGATTGTCGGTTAGGTTGTGTTTCTCCACCAACCCGTGAGGCCACAGCGCGACTACAGCGTCTGCTGCTATAGCGTAGTCAACAATGGGTAAGGTGGTGATTTCTATCGCTTCTTCCGTAGCCTTCCGGTCGGTGATTGTTAGCAGCGGTGCGAAGCGAAAAGTAGGAATCCCTTTCTTGAACATGACCACTTGTGCCGACGGCACTTGCTGATAAACGGAAATGAAATCAACATCCTCGGCGCCAACAGATCGTTTCAGAAGTTCACCGTTGAAAGAGCTGCACGGAAGTCGGTCTTGGGCATCCGAGAAAAGGAGCTCCATAATGCAAAACCCGGTCGACCACACAGCGAAAGCAAAATTCCGCCCGTCCGGTACCCTCTCTGCGTGGAGGGCGTTGTATCGTTCTGACGGAGGGTTGAATGGCAGTGCCACAGCAGATTGCTTCAGGCCAGGCTGAGCGCTTGTGTCATCACTGCTGCTAGCTGATTTTGGATTGGTAAGAGCCGCAGTAGTAAACCTTGCACAGACATCAATCATCACGACGATGTTGCCAGCGCCGGCTGAATTATCAGAGTGGTGGTCATTCTCGATAAGCACTGCAATTTCCTGATCGTGCTCGTATTTCCCAGCTTTTCGAAACTGCGGTAGCCCCTTTTTCACCATGATCGCGTACTTGCACACTTTCCTGATTCACTCACAGCAACGCTGTTAGCCGGTAATTCACAAAGCACACCAATAATTCATCGTAGGGTTACCTCATATTGGCCCTGAACACGAGATAGACGCTGTTATCGTTATTGCCGCACTCCATGCTGAAAATGGCGCCTCGGTCCTCGCGCAGGCAACACGGCAAGCGATTGCACGACGCCGCATCAAAAACATAAACTTTCGCGCTTGTTGCAGCAAATATTTTCTGTCCGTCAAAGCTCATCCGAAGGTGGCGATAATAGGGCTTCTTTGTCTGCTCGGGGATACACGATGTCAGACTGAAGTCATGTCAAGTTGCCCATAGCCGTAGCTGAACATCAGCAGCAGACCCACCGAGTTCGCAGCGGTGTGCACGCGCAGCACCCCCTTGAACCCTCCGTTGTTGTGCGCAGTTGCGATCACGCGTAGCGCCCACACCTTGATGCCTCCGTCCGTGTCTGCAGTAATGAGCTCTCGTCGACGCGTATTCGCCAGCGCCGTGTAGAACTCCCCCCCGTCCTTCTCCAACAGCGTGTGCGACGTCAACGACGTCTTGAGGTCTGAGCTGCAGTATGTTCACCATAGTAGTTAGGCCTTCCACCACAGCAATACCACGACGTTATCCCCATTGCAGCCAGCCCTACCTGACAATTCGGTGCTCCACTTTCCCGCTCGCAGTGGAGACGACGACGGAGTAGGCGTCCAGCTTCAGCATAGCAACGCTCGCGTCAGCAGCACACTATTACACGTGTTAGCAGAAGCAGCCAGATGCACCCACCCAAGGAAGATGCAGAGCAAACTGGTACTGCGCTCTCTCCTCCGCCGCCAGCGTCGCGAGCAGGTCCCCGCCCGCAGTCAGCAGCTTGCCGTACAGGTAGAGCGCGGTGGGCGTGGCAACCAGCAGCTCATGGCGCTCCTGGTTGTACACGGAGGACACGGCGTTGCGCAGCGGGAGCCGCTCGCCCCGCAGCGTCAGCGTCACGTCGGCGACATGGCCTCCCATCGTCGTTGAAGCGACTAAACTGTTGTGTAGCCATGTTGGCACGAAACGTCACAAGGTGTAGGGGTATTGAATTGATGTGGTCCACACTTTGCAATTGCCCTCCAGTGATTAGCATCAGTGTTTAGGAAGAAGAGAGCAGCAATGGGTCGCACGGGCGCCAAGGTGAAGAAGGGCGGGCTGGGCAACGCCCTGCTGCGCACGCAGAAGAAGACGTCGCCCATCAACACGAAGGACGTGTCCTCCAGCGCCGGCAAGCACGTGTCCGAGCGCGACGGCGGCGACGCGTCCGTGGCACTGGCCTCGTACCTCGAAGGCTCGTCCCTGGTGCGAGGACACACTTTTTAGAACTGCAGAGCCCCATCCAGACGCTAACTGTTTGCTGCTATTTTCCTATTTTGCAGGACGATTTCCTGGCCAGCGCTGTCCTAGCCAACCGCGAGTTCACGGCCGTGAAGGAGAGCATCATGCTCATGGACGAGGCAGACGCCGGCCCGCAGGTGGTCGAGTACGTTGGGCGGACAGACAGATTGACTGACTGATTGACAGCGTGTTGGCTGGCCGGCAGATGCACTGACGCGGTCTTGTTGCTGAGTGCAGGAAGGACAAGACTATTATGCCGGAGATGACGTTCGCGGAGATGAAAGTGCCGCGTCGCCCCAAGTGGGACAAGTCGACGACGGCTGAGGAGCTCAACCGGATGGAGAAGGAGAGCTTCCTGGAGTGGCGTCGCGACATTGCCATGTGAGTGGCGGGTGGTGGACTGAGGTGGGGCGAATGCAGGACTGACGCGTTGATGCCTGGTGCAGGCTGGAGGCATCGTCCGAACACCTGGAGGTGACCCCGTTCGAGAAGAATCTGGAGGTGTGGCGTCAGTTGTGGCATGTCCGAGAGCGCAGTGACATCATGGTGCAGATCGTGGACGCTCGCAACCCGCTGTTCTACCGGTGCGATCCGTTCTGGAAGCTAAATGTTTGATCTCCACGCGACTGACACCAATTTGCTTGTGTTACAGCTCGACGGATCTAGATGCATACGCGAAGGAGGGTGAGACGCTTCGACGCACCCTTTTGATCGTCAACAAGTCGGATTTCCTGGACGAGCGTCAACGGTGAGCCGCCTTGAGTCTGTCTGGCATCATATCTTGACGTGCAGTATTCTCAAATGATTTTCATACTACACAGCACGACGTGGGGAGACCATTTCACGAAGGAGAACATCAACTTCGTCTTCTTCTCGGCCAAGGAGGCCCAGGACGAAATCGACGAGGAGGCGAAACAGTTGCGTCAGGAGCAGAGAAATGCTGAGAGCCACGACCAGTACGGGGAGGAGGAGCCCGCGGAAGCACCTCAAGTTGCGGAAATCGAACCAGTTACCGCTAACGAGGAGACCAGCCCATATCCGGTGCTTTCTCGTGTCGAACTGCTGGAGTATGTGAGTGCGATCGCTACGGAGGTGCTAGAGGAGGTCGGCGTGCGAGTGAAGGACAAGGGGCTGATCAAGTTCGGTATGGTGGGCTTCCCCAACGTCGGAAAGAGTTCCGTGATCAATGCGCTGCTGGGTGCGTCAACGTACTCGCACAAGACCCAGCGTGTTGCTGTCGGTGCTACCCCCGGCAAGACCAAACATTTCCAGGTTTGTATGAGTCAGCTTGAATTTTCTTCGCTCGAGCTAGCTTCGCTGAACTAACGCTTCTATCGTCTACACCCTTGCAGACTATGATCCTGTCGGACACGATCATGCTGTGCGATTGCCCCGGTCTCGTGTTCCCGAGCTTCGTCAACTCGAAGGCTGAGATGTACTGCTGCGGTGTGCTTCCTCTCTCGCAACTGCGCGACCATATTTGTACGTTCATATCGGGCATCGCTTGTTGGGAGTAGACGTGATTTTCTGATAAACGCCTTGTGTGAGTGCAGCCCCGTGCCAGCTCCTGTGCCACCGTATCACGAAGCGAGTGTTTGAGCGAACGTACGGAATCAAGGTCCCGATTTCGAAGACGGCGAAGGAAACGGACCCTGTTGGCATCTACGCGCTTCTGGAGGTGCGTACATGAATGCGAGTTGCCTAGGCGTGTTAGCTGTAACTAACCTCACCTCTTCTCTCTGCTGCAGTCTTATGCCCGCAACCGCGGCTACACGACGACGGGCAAGGGAGGTCCCGACACCTCGCGTGCTGCACGCGATATCTTGCGGCACTACGTGAATGGCCGACTTCTCTACTGCCACGCTCCGCCAGATGTCTCGGACCCCACAATCTTCGACATCCATGAGCTTGCCAAGGCCCAGTTCCCTGATGTTGCGGAGCCAATCGTCCCAGAGAGCGCTGAAGACGAGGAGTCTACTCCGTCGACGGAGCCGAACGCGGAGGAAGAAGAGCTGAACTTCGACATCACTGTTGAAGACAAGCGCGCGGTGAGCAAGCGGCTGAAGAAACATGGTCGTAAGGGACGCAAGGGACGCGATAAGAACCCGTACGAAGACTCGGACTTCCCTGGAGGCTTTGCTGGCGTTCACATTAACTCGGGCGGCAAGAAGAAGAACCGCAGACCATAACTTGGTTCCCTGCACACGGATAGATTTCTTTACGCACCCAGTGTTGTTACCTTCAATACATACCCTAGCAAAGAAGCACCAATCGGTCCATTCATTCGTCCATTGATTTTTGTGTGTTTTTTCTTAGCTACTTCTTCGTCGTCTTGCATGTACACAGGGCCAACGGATGGGGAATGGCCGGGAAGCGAGGCCACACACTATGAAAAATGAAACATTGCCTCACCACTCGTCCACTGCTTGCAGAGAAGAAGGCGGAAGCTCGAGCTGGATCGCCCACGCCCCCGCACAACGCGTCTACATCCGCCGAGTCTCCTTGAATTTGCTTCGGTTCCGATTTCTCTTCGTCTAAGTGCCGGAGTGGCAGAGGAGCTCGCACGCGTCAGCAGTAGGCTTAGTTGCCCTTGTGGTCTTCGTCGATAGTATCCGCGTTGTACGTGAAGCCAGGGAACTGCGCCTTGTTGCGCTGGGTCTCGCTCATCGTCGTGGTGACGACGGAGTCCACGGGTTTCTCAGCAGTGAACTCGACGTCGAAGTTGCTCGTGTCCATGGAGCCCAACCGGTTGGGCGGCTTGAACTCCGGCTGCACCTCCTTGCGCAGCACAGCTTCCCAGTCAATGCCCTTGAAGAACGGGTGCGCCTTAATCTCCTCGGCGTCCGTGGGGCCGCTACCAAGACGGTCCGACACCTTACGCGTCAGCAAACCAGTGAGCAGGTCCTTGGCCTCAGCCGACATGAACGACGGGAAGCGCAGCGGCGCGTTCAGAATCTTGTCGTACATACGCTGCATGTTCTGGTCGTAGAAGGGCGGGAGGCCCGTGAGCATCTCGTAGATAAGCGTTCCCAGACTCCACCAATCCACACCCTTGCCGTGACCCTTGTTCTCGAGGATCTCCGGGGCCAGGTACTCGGGAGTACCGCAGAACGTCTTGGTGCCGCCCGTAGCGCCGGCGCCCGAGACAGCCTCCTTGGAGAGTCCAAAGTCCGTGAGGCGGATGTGTCCCTCCAGGTCCAGCAGGATGTTCTCAGGCTTCAAGTCACGGTAAATGATGTCGTGCTTGTGCAGCTCCTGGAGCGCGAGGATAATCTCGGCGGCAAACAGACGCGCCTTCTGCTGGGAGAAGCGGCGGTCCTTCTTAAGCCAGAAGAAGAGCTCGCCACCGCCGCAGTAGTCCATGACCAGGTAGAGCTTGTCGGGCGTCTGGAAGGCGTACGTGAGGCTGGTCAGGTACGGGTGCTTGATGCTCTGCAGAATGCTGCGCTCCGTCTTGGTGTGCAGCAGCTGGTTGCGCTTGACGAGCGCGGCCTTGCGCAGCGTCTTCATGGCGTAGATCATCTTCGTGTCCTTCTTGCGCACCATCATGACCTTGCCGAAGGAGCCCTTGCCGAGCACCTTGAGCAGGTCGAAGTCCTCGACGTTCACCTTGGTCTGCGGGCGCGCGGGGCCGTCCATGTCTTCGATGGCTACCTGCTCGACCGGGCCCGAGTCGTCGTCCTCGAGGTCGGCTGCAACAAGGGGGCGACACAGAGAGAGAAACCGTCAGCACGCCGAACTCCCTACCCACTCAACGCACGACAGGCCGCCACGTACACTCCTCGTCAGCTTGCTGTTGCTGTTGCTGTTGCTGCTGCATCTGCTGGTGCTGGGCCTGCATCTGGCCGGGGGCTGGCGGGGGGCCGTTGGACGGGTACGAGGGCGCGGCGGGTGCGCTCTTGCCGGCGTCGCGGCCGCCGTTGGCGTAGTTGCCGAACTTGAAGCCGCGCGAGTCGCTCTTGATGGGCGGGCGGAGGCTCCTAGCGCCCTTGGATCCCTTGTTGCCCATGCTGGCCTAGTAGTGGAAGCGGAGAAGAAGAAGAAGGGGGGGGGTATCGGGCGAGGAGACCTGCGCCGATGGACGAATACGCGAATGAGCGGCGACAACAAGACAAGGGGGGGGGGGGGGGGGGGGAGTGGGGGAGCCCGCTATTATACAGAGCGCAAGTCTCCGCCGCTCCAGCCAGCGTGCGTGCGTACGTACTGGGCCTTTCCTTTACTCGCGAGCAAATGTGGACTGCAGCGCGTTGCCTCCTTCCACCAGCGAGTGCTTCGCGACCTGACAACTCCACACAAGTCCTACATAAAATCTTCGCCTTCTTATACGTGCGACCGACCATGTGCAGCATCGCGGCTTGTAGAGTTACCGGCCGACCGACCACTTTTGGACGAAGCAGCCGGTTCAAACGTCGTTTGCTTGAAGGGCAGAAACCGACCACCTGTCGTCTGCGTTAAGTGCGAATTACGGTCACGTGGTGTTTGTATGTAATACAAACGTCAAGTGCACAGCGGATATCGTACTTAACCAGCGAGTAGCCCAGACGCAAGTATTAAACCTCAGCTGAGGTTATTTCGAGTGTTCTTTGTTCATTCTCGAATTATCCTGTGGGATTGAAGTGATAGCGCGGAAATGGTTCCAGCTCGTGGGCGAGGACGGCAACACGGTGACCTCGGCTGCCTCTGTATCCGTGGATATTGAAGATGTTGATGCTTTCCGGAAGGAAGTGAAGAAGGAGTGTCCGAACGCTCTCGCGAAAGTTGATGCGGCCGACCTCACAGTCTTCGCGAACCGGGCGGCGTACGACGCGAAGCAGGCGTTGGAAGAAGATTCGCCGATTGGGTCGTTTGGTGGTTTAAAGAAGGATGCGCTCATCGTGGCAATGCCGACGCAGCATCAAGTGGATGCTACCATCGATATACCGCGAGTCGACTGGACGGTCGTACCTGAACCGTGCCCTCAGCTTTTCGTTAAAGATGACGATCGACTGATTCAATTGCCACCATCTTGCGTCGGTGGTACCGGAATTGGCCGTCCTGATCAGGCGTTGATCCTCTATCGTCGGCCATCACTGGTGAAGCAATGGAATGAGATGAACAGGTGTTCAATCCAAACGTATGCGCGTCTTTGGGTTGTCGGCCCGCCTGGAACGGGAAAGTCGTGCGCAGCGCTCGCCTTCGCTTGGTCACTTAATCGATCGCACTGGGACGTGATTTAGATTCATTACTCGCGAGATGACAAGCATTTCAATTGTGTTTGGCTTCAGGGAAACCAGAAAGCAGTTTGTGTTGTGAAGAAGGAGACGATAGAGCGCCATCTGGCAGCAATCTTGAATGCGACGTCGCAGAACCAGAAAACGATTGTATTTCTGGATGGGTACGTCAAGTCATCTACAGCTGGAGAAGCAGCTCATCTCAAGTGCCTACGTTGGCATCAACAAAACAAAATCAAGCATCGACTAGTGTGTGTTTTCTCGATGGTTGCAGTCGGAAAAGAATATCGACCAGAACTTTACGATCACATTTCGACGAACGTGGATGTGGAGCTCTGTCACTCTGGAATGGAGGATGTGGAGATGGCGACAGGCGAATTACGCAATGTGGAGGAGGCTGCGACAGATGATGTTTTGGGGGTTCGAACGAGCGAACTGCATCACGCCGCGCAATCAGCGGGTCGTCCAGTAAAGACACAGATGCTATTTGAACTGACATCGTGGCGCTTTGAGGATTACAAGGAGGCAGTCCTGGACCACGAGTTTTATCAGAGCGTAGTGAGCATGTTTCCACCGCATTCAACACAAGTTGATCCAGTCAAGGAAGCAAAGGAGAGAATCAAGTTGCTGCAAGCGAAGTACTTTGTGGCCGGTGGAAGCGTGAGGCTCATGTTTGATGCCACGACAGAGGACGCGATTGAAGCGCTCGACAAAGCACTCGTGGAGGCGCCAAACATCGAAATCTACCTTCAAGGCTGTGTTGGCGATTCGTCAGCTAGTGCTGTCAACCGTTTGCTTGCCCAGTATGACAGCCCTCATTATTACGACGTTCGGTTGGTGAGCGACTACGTCGTGCGTCACTTTGCAACGGTGATGGGTCCGCGTCTAGTCCAGAATTTCGCGAGGGCTTGCAACGTGAATCCATCCATGGATGGTTTTATCCTCGAAGCCTGTTTTTTTGCGGAGCTTAGCCATAATGGCCTGACGTGGAGCGTGATTGCGGAATCGAAATTGTACCGTCACCACTGGAAGAAATCAAGCATCGTCTTTTTTGATCCAGACAAGTATGGTATTTCATTGGGTGGTCCGACGTGGATGGCTCCAGTTGAGTGGAACCAAGGCGAATACGATGCTGTTTCTATCGACAAAGCAGTACAACTGGTCCGGTTTGTTCAAGTGGCGCGTGCTGAGCGCCATACGTTCGATGAGAAATACTTCATCGACCTCTTGAACAGACTCGTCGCTGGCGATATGAACCAAGTTGCTGTGGTTGAACTGTGTTTTGTTGTCCCAATGGCTAGGCTCGATACGTTCAGGCTCCCCGTGAGCAAAGAAGACTTTAAGAAGAATGTTGTGGAAGTTGCTTCTTCGGCACCGCGAGCTCTTCGGAGTCATCCCGACCGAACATTCGAAAACTGCAGTGCAAACGTCATGGTCATCGGAGTCGACTACGAGATTACCAACCGCCATCCGGTCGAAGGATCGCAAGTTGGCTAGAAGCGCAAGACGACAGCGTGTGCTTCTTTAAGATACTCATTCGAACTTGACAGAATAGCATTTATCCGAGCCTTGCGCTGAGAAAAGCTCTTTTGAAGTAGTTCGCTGGCTTCAACATAGTAATTCTTCAATAGCGAATCGAAGTATCGCGAATCCATTTGATCAATCTACCTTAGCGGTTGCCCCCGTTCATTGTCATAGTGCTAGCATAATATGCTTATTATGTGCTGTCGGTAGGCTGTATAGTAAGTAGTCTTGCACTTCGTTTTTTGCGATACAGACGTATGTCGAGCATCTATCGGGTTTTGCAGGGAATAATACGACAAGTAGCACCCGATGACGGAGCTTCGACGACCCATCGTCACAAGAGATAAGAAGAATTCAAACTTGAGTTCCTCTCCTGTGGGTACGACTGAGATCTCGTTAATTAGTTCTTGGGACGATATGGTGCGCTAACATTTTGAGTTTGTGTTTTTGATTATGGGATGAATCGTGACAGGAAGCGACCAGACTTGACATCAAGTACGGCGTCGTGAGCTACGAGTAGTCTTGGCCCGCTGCCGTAGCTCGTCATCTGGGATGAAGGCGGGCTTGGGCTTGGTCTTCTTGGCGGGGGTTGCGTCTTTGATAATACGATAACAGATTTATTATCATCAGGTACGATCTCAAATTGCTGCCTACTGTAGCAATGTATATATGATCATCGCAACGCCGTGTGCCATTTGACGATGCCGGGCGCTTACCGATCCGGAGCCAGGCCCCATCTCAGGAGCCAGGCCCCATCTCAGGAGCGGCGGCGCTGCAGACTGCAGTGCTGTGATCGAGCACCGCCTCCTGGAGGAGCGCGCGGGCGCCAATGCCGCCAATGCTGACAGAGGAGACGGGTCGAGCTGGATGGCGTTCAGCGCTCTCGTTTAACTTCAGCCTTGGCCACGTCAGCGGGCGCGCTTCAACTTGACTCGCTGCAGCGGATCTGCTGCTACGAGGCCAAGGCGGCGAGCCCCGCTGCTGCCTGGCTAGAGCCCCATGTGCGTTGAGCAAGTAGCCCCGCGCAAACCTTGCCGAGGCAAGGCAAGGTACATGTACATATTGCACGCGCTCCCCATCCATCCGGGCCCGGCCGCGGCTGCGAAGGCCGCACTGTTTGACGGAAACCTGGCGCATGCATGAGTGGCTCCAAATTGGAGTCCAATGCCTTGAAGCTACCCCCTGCACCGCCAGACTGTCGTCACTGTCGCTGGCCCCGTGCGAGTGATGACATCACTGCTGCCAAGCCAAAGCGCGAGGTGGACCAGATTGCCCGCTAAACTCACTGACTGCTCGCCAGCAGCGGCAGCGGCGGAGGCGGCGGCAGCGGCGGCAGCACCGGTCTTCATGCATGCAGCACTGAGTCACTGAATATGTGCTGCATGAAGGCTTCGATGGCGCGCCGCCTTCCGCGGCGAGCTTCCTGCGGTGGGCCATATTCCTCAGCTCGGAAGAATCGCACTTTATCGGAAGTGTAGGGTTCCATCCACGTCGCCATTGTCACGCAATCACGACCATAGTGAAGCCAAGTGCGAGCTCGAGATGGATCCAGGGGCACACTGCGCGGTCCCGAACGGGGCCACGCACCACCGACTGGGGAGATCTTGTGGCGGCAGCATTCTCGGTTCAGCGCGAACGCCTTCCGTGAGTACGCCGCGTCACCACCACTTGCACTCATAGCACCCAGATGAAGGAGGTCGCCTCACTGCCGCGCACGCCCCCGATGGCCGGCGCCGCCGCCGGGCCCAACCGCGCGCACCTGCACGGCACCACCGGCGCGGAGCTGGGCGCGGGCCCGAGCGGCGCCGACGCCGCCGACATGGAGCTCCTGGGCGCCACCAACCGCGACATGTTCTCTTGGCTGCTGTTCAACTCGGAGAACATGACGGCGCCCGCGGGCGTGGGCGCCGGCCACCCGCCCGTCGACCACGCGCACGCGCTGGCCACGTCTATGGCGCTGGACGACCCATTCCGCATGCTGGGCCCGGGCGACGACACCAGCCTCGCGCTGGCGCTGCACCCGGTCACGACCTCTGCGCCGCTCATCCAGACGGGCGCGCTCACGATGGCGCTGCCGGCCGCCACGCCCGCCACCACCACGGCCCCGGCCTCCATGTCGGCGCCCACCAAGCGCGCGCAGACCCAGCGCGGGAAGAAGCGCTCCGCCGCCGAGGCCGCGGCCGAGGTGGCCAAGGATCTGCACGGCAAGTCGCTGACCAACACCGAGGGCCTGCTGCGCCACCTGGAGAGCGCCAACAACGCGCTGGTTCAGAAACGCCAGGCCGTGCACATTGTCAACGTTGCGGGCCCCTCCAAGTCCCCCAAGGCGGAGAAGGCGTCGGCGTCCAGCAGCGGCAGCGACAATAATGCCAACAGCGACATGACCAACCTGCAGCGCAAGCTCAAGCTCGAGCGCAACCGCGAGTCAGCACGCGAGTGCCGCCGCCGCAAGAGGGAGCACATCCTGGGCGTCGAGGAGCGCTGCCGCCAGCTGGAGCGCGAGAACATGGAGCTCCGCGGACAGCTCAAGGCCGGCAAAGAGGCCATCCGCCAAGAGGAGAAGGAGAAGAACCGCGTGTGCGAGGAGCTCGAGCAGATGATCCAGCGCGGCGCCTCCGAGAAGGAGCTCGCCGAGAAGATCGACAATTTCAAGGAGCAGTACTCGGACTACGGCCACGGGCGCCGCTCGGCGCTGAGCTACCACCTCCACCAGATCGAGCGACTGCTCCTCCCCACGCAAGTAACTAAAATGTGCATCTGGGCCCTGCGCCAGGATGACAGCTTCTGGCAGGACGAGGAAGACGAGACTAGTCTGCCGGTCATCCTGGCCAAGGAGCTGGGCCTGAGCGAGGACCAGAAGAAGAAGATCCAGCAACAGCGGGGGTCGATCTCGCTGATCTGCGAGAACCTCAAGAGCGCTCTTGGCCTTCTGGCGGAGCTCAAGACGGAAGTGACCAACAAAAACTCCACCTTAGACATGGAGATGGACAAGCTGCAGAATATTCTTACCCCCACCCAACGCGCCAAGGTGAGTGCTGCCAACATGACTCCGCAGGGCGACACTGGGCTTGATGCTAACTCTTGTTACTTGTATTTGCGCTGTAAGTTTATCGTGTGGGTGACCAACAACCAAGCATGCATGCACCTGCTGAACAAGCTGTGGCGGAGTGTGCTATGAGCACGTCACGAGGGGATCGCCTGCGGCTGGCGTGAACTGCGGATTGTTGGAAAGTGCATATATACGTGAGAGGGATAAGTGTGGTCCCAACTTATTGGCAAGAGCTGGGGTGGCTACCCTGGTGTGACGGATCGAGTCCTGATCCCATGGAGAGAGGGCAGAAGTTGAAGGGCAGATACACGGAAGCACCGGCGAGGCTAAAGGGGCTTGCTGTTCTTTCGCTCTCGCGCAAGACAGGTATCCCATGCCGGTGCTTAGGATTGTTCTTCCTTTGCTTGCAAAGATGGAGAATGTCGGATACTTCTGTGTAAAGTACAGTTTACTTTATGCAACTTGTTGGCTTTATTCGTTTTGAGCAGTCCCTGTGTATGGCTTCGTGACTAGAATTCCATCCTTGTCACGGGCTTAGTAGTCGGCAACATGTTATACTTACTTGTGCTGCTCAAGCAGCGAGCGGCGCATGCGCTTCATGTGGCTGTTCCACTCCTGGCCGTTCGGGTTCGTGAGTCGGTACTGCAGCTCCTCCTCCGAAATGCCTTCAGCCATATTTACAAGCGAGCCGAGCACCGTGCGGACGTAGTTGGCGCAGTCCTTGTCCGGGCGTGCGCACTTGTAGTTCCAGAGACCCTTGTCAGCATTGAAAGCGAACTCCAGCACTGCCTGGCGGTTGGGCATCCTTGAGACCAGCTTGTGCACCACGGGCACGTCCTTGGGGTCCAACCGCACAATCGAATCCAGCTCGATGTGCGAGTTGCGAGGACCACCACACGCTAGCTGGACCCCGTCGCCTGCCTGGTTCAGCGTGGCCATGAAGTCAATCGTGATGAGATCCGACCACTTCCACTTCAGGTATTCTTGGTGCGTGTTGGTCACGTATTTCGTGTTGGGACAGAACACGACGCCATCCGTGTAGTGAACGCGCTTATCGTCGCTGTAGATACGGCCAAGGCTGTGGTCACGCTTCTGAACACGCTGAATCTGGCGGAACACTTCCATAATGTGGCGGTGCGGCACCCATTTCTTGCGCAGAATGAGCATGATCGCGTGACGATTAATGTCAAGACTGCGGATACCCGATGCGTACGGGCCCCTATATTTTTAAAGAAACACAAACATAAGCAATCGTACAATATCTGCGCAAGTAGCAACGGTGAAATACGTACTCTTCCGACAGAAAATCGTTCAATATCCGCAGGCGCTCGACGAACGGCTTGTCGACGTGGGAGTCCTCCGCGGACGGGCCCGTCGCAATGATATCGAACGCAATGAACACATATCTCTTGTCCTTCTGGTGGAACTGCAGATCAGAAAGCAACAGCCGTTAGTACCATTGATAAATGTGCCGAATCCCTACTGGATATCCAGCTTGTGTAGAGCTTGGCTACGTACCACAAGCTCGCCGTCTAGCACCGTGCCTTCGGGCAACACCAACTTCAACAAATCCAATCCTGACGCAGCAAAAGGCGAGTTGGAGCGATCTACCAGCACCGTGGTGCCTCCGGCCACAACCAAGAAAAAGCGTACGCCATCCGTCTTCTCGGAAACAAAGTACTCTCGACTTTGCACGAGTGGAATGTGCCAGCGCGCAAAGCCCACGGGCATCGTGCCACTAAACTTGCCGCGAACGCCCAGTCGGCCCTGGTAAGCGTTCTGCACCTCGGTCGCACCTGGGAAGTCCCAATGGCGCTTGAACGCCTGGCCCGAGTTCGGCATGAAGTACTTGACCATCTTCCACAACAGCGACGACGTCTCGATGGCGCACTTCCAGCTCTGCCCATTTTCATCCGGCTGACTGAGCCATCCGTTCACCGCGGGTTCGCTCAGCTCCACTTCAACCTCGAACAGCTTTTTGTTCGTGCTCTCCTCTAGCACCTTGGTGAGATCCACACGCAGGTCCCGTCCGACCGCCGACACGCGGTCCTTGTGGCGGATATTCTCGGCTGCAGGCATCTCGTTCATGTCTCCCTCGAGTTCGCGCAAAGGGAACTCGCACGAGATAGACACGCGACAGTCGTACTGGCAATGCGGCATGAAGATGTCGATGGAGCCGAGGCGCTCCTTCACCTGCACCATGGGCTTGCCGCGCATGTTGGTCTGCGGGTCGACGTCCTGCACCACGCGCTTGGACTGCGCCATGTTGTGCACCACCTGCTTCTCCTTGTGCTCCGAGTAGGCGTCCCCACGCAGCATGCCCTCCACGCCGCGCACGAAGCCCTTGTAGTCCAACTCGGCCACGCCGGGCACGAACTTGGCGCCCACGCCCTTCATCTGCTCGTCCGAGAGCACGACGGCGGCGTCCACGCCCTCCTGCGACGGGCGGCAGCGCGCCTCCTGCAGACACGACGTGATGTGGCCGAGCCGCAGCTCCACCTCCACGTTGGCGCCGAAACCCTTCTCGTCAATGCGCGCGCGCATGTCCTGCAGGAATTGGGCGATGGCGGCGTCGGGCGCGGCCGAGTTGTCGTCCACGGCGATGGTCTGGCCGCGCCCGGCCGTGAGCTTGGCCACCTGCGCCTCCGCCTTCTTGGCCGTGAGCGTCGACTCGTTGGTGCGCGACAGTGAGCTCAGCATGCTGTTGAGCACGCCGCCCGACGAGATCTTGGCGTGCGCGCGCTTGGACATGGCGGGGGAAGGGAGCGACTGGCAAAGGATGACCGCTTGGACCGAGCTTCCTATTGTGGGGGGACGAGTCACGCGCCACAACAAACCTACGCAAGAACAAGACCACGCATCGGCATGCTGTGGCATGGTTTGTTGGTGTGGACCACCCCCGAGACATGTCCTCCGATTGCCCTTGGGCGGTGTCCGGGATGACGTGTCCCAGGCGCTCACTTTGCTTTCTCGCTCTGCTGGTGCTGCCCATGAGCTGCTCTAGCATCGTGCACGGGTGCCTCATTTTCTGCTGCTCCATTGCGGGTGTTCTCACCGGGTTTCGATTTGGCATGGCGGCGTGGTAGCAGAAATGGCTACGACTCGAATGTACCGCAGCTCAGGGGCTGCAGTGGTGGCAAAGGTGAGAGTACTGAATTACTTCTGCATTGCTTCTTTTTGCGTATGTGCGTAAGAATGCTGCTCTAACGCTTCGATCGTGCTGCCCAGGAAGCAAACGTAGCCCGCGGACATTCGTCTCGGCGTGCAGCTTTGAGATGCGCTGTAGTTCTGAAGATGTTGCGGTAACCAACAGGGAGCTCTATCAACTGCGAGTGCCTTTTAACTCAAATGACCAACTCCCGCCAAAATGAAGCAAGCGACCACGCAGATAGTGCTGGTGCTCCCCACCTCGACGCTCGCGGACGCGTGGCTACAGGCCGCCTGCGACGGTGTACTTGCCCCAAGATCGTCATTGTCGCCCCACGCTCGTCGGTCGCAAGATAGAGGCTCTATCATAGAGCGCTGCGGCGGCATTGGGCATAATAGGGATCGCTACGTGTAGCGGCGAGGCTTATCCACCTCGCAATAGCGCAACACCGCGAAGAAGACTCGCGCTCATGGCATGAGCCATGCACTCTATGCAGCTCGGCGCATGCAGAGCAGCGGCGCCGATCCTTTTCTCCCATCGCGGTCCCTGCATCTTCAACAACCCAGCTCGCGAAAGCTGCAGCGACGCCTTCACGGCGGAGACGGCAACGCAGGCGAGCATGCTCCTGCAGGCTGCAGCTCACCAAGCACGGCTGAAACGTGCTCCGGAGACTTTGCATCGGTCAATTTGCCACACACGTCGAAGTAGGGACTCGCGAAAAAAGATTCGATGCCTGATTTCGCACTTAGGCAAGATTGGCATACAAATAGCAAGTCAGAAGGATGAGTACGATCCTACAACGCCGACCTCTAAGACCGCATGCGCTATCAATCCTCGCAGTCCCCCGACCGAATGCCAGCTGGCCGTCACCAGCCACGTGGAAGCAACCTACACCGCTCAACAACATGAGCCGCCTCGTTTCTCGCTCCATGCGCAAGCGCGGACACCCTCGCGGCGGCCAAACAGAAAGCTCGGGCCCGCGGTGGCGGCGCTGCACCCTCTCGGGGCGACCGGACCTTCCTTCCGACCTTGTCAACTTTTTTGCCGGGACAACCGCAGCCAGCCAATTGTCTCACATGCTCAATGCGGTGCACCAGCGGTGCTTCGACGGCCAACCTGATTCGCAGCCGTGTGCGTGCGTTGCGGTCTGTGCAAAATTTGACCTGCATTTTGTGATACTCTGTTCAACGCGCCCGAATACAAACGCCAGGTGTGTCACTGGAACGCGGGGCCCCCGTTGAGCAACTAAGTTTCATTTGGATGCTCAATGAGGGTTGCGATCTTGGTTTTTGCTGGGTCCCCCAGGCTTCATTTCCAAATTTGGAACATCGAGCGCAAAGACGAAGATCTTCGGCTGGAAGTTCCCTCTACCGGCGTTGCGCGGCCGTGCAATCCCCGGCAACAACAGTTCAAGCATGGCGCCGTTCGACGCGTACCGCGCCAAAATGCAGGCCGAGGGCCTGTCGACGGAGGCCATCAAGGCGTTCGAGTACTCGTACGAAGCCCTCGTGAGCGGCGAGACGGGCATGATCGCCGAGGACTCCATCAAGCCGGCTGACGACCTGCCTTACCTGGAGAACAAGGCCGACAGCATCCGCCAGTCCGTGAAGGCCGACCCGGCCCTGCTCAAGGAGACGGTCGTGCTCAAGCTGAATGGCGGTCTGGGCACCAGCATGGGCCTGGACAAGGCCAAGTCGCTGCTGACCGTCAAGGGAGACGACACCTTCCTGGACATCATGGCCAAGCAGGTGACGGAGCTGCGCGCCACGCACAAGTCGCACGTGCGCTTCGTGCTCATGAACAGCTTCAGCACGAGCGCCGACACGCTCGAGTATCTGCAGAAGTACCCGGAGCTCGTCGAGGATGAGACCCTGGAGCTGCTGCAGAACAAGGTGCCCAAGGTGAACGCGGCCACCATGGAGCCAGCCGCGTACCCGGCCAACCCCTCCAAGGAGTGGTGCCCGCCTGGACACGGTGACCTGTACGCGTCGCTGGCTGGCTCCGGCAAGCTCGACAAGCTGGTCGCCGACGGTGTCAAGTACATGTTCGTGTCCAACTCGGACAACCTGGGCGCCACCCTCGACCTGGACCTGCTGACGTACTTCGCGCAGTCTGGCAAGCCGTTCCTCATGGAGTGCTGTGAGCGCACGGAGAACGACAAGAAGGGTGGCCACCTGGCCGAACGCACTGCCGACGGCCGCCTCATCCTTCGTGAGTCCGCCCAGTGCGCTGACGAGGACGAGAAGGAGTTCCAGAACACCACGAAGCACCGCTACTTCAACACGAACAACCTGTGGATCCGCCTGGACAAGCTCCAGGAGGAGCTGAAGAAGCAGGGCGGCGTCATCCGCCTACCCATGATCAAGAACTCCAAGACCGTGGACCCCAAGGACTCGAGCTCGACCCCCGTGTTCCAGCTGGAGACGGCCATGGGTGCCGCCATCGAGTGCTTCGACGGCGCTGGCGCCGTGTGCGTGCCCCGCACGCGTTTCGCCCCCGTGAAGAAGTGCGACGACCTGATCCTGCTGCGATCGGACGCGTACGTGATCACGGAGGACTACCGCCCCGTCATCGCCCCCGAGCGTGACGGTGTGGCCCCCATCGTGTCCCTGGACTCGAAGAACTTCAAGCTGGTGCAGCAGCTCGAGGCTGCGGTGCGTGGCAACGTGCCGTCGCTGATCAAGTGCGACCGCCTCAAGATCACGGGCAACGTTGGGTTCGCGCCCGGTGTTGTGTTCGAGGGCTCTGTGGAGGTTGTGAACAAGAGCTCTGAGCAGAAGACTGTGCTGCCTGGCACGTACAAGGACACTACGGTGGACCTGACCGAGCAGAAGGGTCTGGGCAAGCTTAAAGTGTCGACCGTGAAGACGGCTCCGTTCCAGGACCAGAAGCCCGGTACCTCGGGTTTGCGCAAGAAGACCAAGATGTTCATGAGCGACAACTACCTGCAGAACTTCGTGGCTTCGGTCTTCGATGCTCTTCCAGCTAAGGACCTGAACGGCGGCACCCTGGTTGTGTCTGGCGATGGCCGTTACTTCAACAATGAGGCCATCCAGATCATCATGAAGATGGCTGTGGCTTATGGTGTCGACCGTCTGTGGATCGGCAAGGACGGTCTATTGAGCACGCCGTGCGTATCAGCTGTTGTGCGTGAGCGCGAGGGCGGCAGCGTTGCGTTCGGTGCCTTCATCTTGACGGCCAGTCACAACCCTGGTGGCCCGAAGGAGGACTTCGGCATCAAGTACAACTGCGAGAACGGTGGCCCTGCCCCCGAGAAGTTGACGGACGAGGTCTTCGACCTGTCGAAGGTGATCACGTCTTACAAGCTTGCCGCAGACTTCCCCACGATCGACGTGAGCAAGATCGGCAAGACCACTGTCGAGGCTGACGATGGCAGCCGTACGATCACGGTCGAGGTGTTCGACTCAGCTGAGCACCACGTGAGCATGCTGAAGCAGATTTTCGACTTCCACGCCGTTAAGAAGCTGGTGACGCGCCCGGACTTCACGTTCGTGGTGGACGCCATGTCGGGTGTGAACGGCCCGTACGCTCGTCGCGTGTTTGTGGAGGAGCTGGGCTGCGATGAGTCGTGCCTGCAGAACGCCACTCCCCTGGAGGACTTCGGCGGCTGCCACGCCGACCCCAACCTGACGTACGCCAAGGCTCTGATCAAGGTCATGGGTGTGGACCCCAAGGGCACGCCCGTGCTCGGCCAGGAGCAGGAGCCGCCTTCGTTCGGTGCCGCCTGGGATGGCGACGCTGACCGTAACATGATCCTGGGCTCGCGCTTCTTCGTGACGCCTTCGGACTCGCTCGCCATCATCGCTGCTAACTGTACCGTGATCCCGTTCTTCAAGAACGGCCTGCGCGGTGTGGCTCGTTCGATGCCTACTAGCGGTGCTGTGGACCTTGTGGCCAAGAAGCTGAACGTGCCCTTCTTCGAGGTGCCGACTGGCTGGAAGTTCTTTGGTAACCTGATGGACTCAAACGTCGTGTTCGGCAAGGAGGACTACACCCCGTTCATCTGCGGTGAGGAGAGCTTCGGTACGGGCTCGAACCACATTCGTGAGAAGGACGGCATGTGGGCCGTGCTGAGCTGGCTGTCGATCCTGGCCTCGAAGCAGGTGGAGGGTGCCCCGCTGGTGACGGTGGAGGACATCGTCCGCGACCACTGGAAGAAGTTTGGCCGTAACTACTACTGCCGTTATGACTACGAGAACGTGGACAAGGCCGCTGCCGAGGTCATGTTCGCCGACATGACCAAGTTCGACGGTGTTGCTGGCAAGGAGATCAACGGCTTCAAGGTCGAGAAGGCCGACGAGTTCGAGTACGTGGACCCTGTGGACGGCAGCGTGTCGTCGCACCAGGGCATTCGATTCCTGTTCGAGGGCGGCTCGCGTGTCGTGTTCCGACTGTCGGGCACTGGCGTTGCAGGCGCGACCATCCGTATGTACGTTGAGAAGTACGAGGAGCCGACAGGCAACCTGGACCAGAGTGCCGCTGTGGCGCTGGAGAAGCTGATTGATGTGGGTCTGAAGCTCTCGGATCTGCAGAAGAAGACCGGTCGCAAGGCCCCCACGGTCATCACCTAAGGGGAGCCCGCCTTCTTCGGCTCGGCGGGCAGCTTAGGCTGAGCGGTGACGGGTATCGTGAACTGCTCTCTCTGCCCCTGCGTGGTGGTTGGACTACGCTCTGATTCATCTTGCATGTCCTAGTTACTTTGAAGTAAGTCGGGCTTGCCGCCATCGAGCACTAGCAAGTTAACAAAAAATAGCAAACCACATGAAACCAAACGCGTGCTCTGACCAGCAGATTTTGTTTGTGTGGCATCATCGTTCCTGCTTCCGATGTTTCTGTTGTTCGCGGCGATGATCCTGCTCGCGGAACTGCTGCGTCTGGGCCTTGTTGAGCCGTTTGAACAGCCGAAACTCCGCCGGTAGCTGCGCTTCGGAAAACATTTGCTCCGCGAAGTAGATCCGCCGCACTCGACAGCTCGCGTGGAGCTGCACGCTGATGGTATGTGCGTACCGAGCGTTGTAGCAGGTGTGCGTGAGCCCAACCAGATCTAGCTGCAGTTGGTTCCAGCCGCTGTCAAGGTGCAGCGGCAGCAGGGCGAGCTGAGGGTGCACGGTGCTCTTCTTCTGGAACGTGGAGAAGCGGAAACGTCTTCTCGTGCCTCGGTCGTCGGCCACGTGAACCTCCAGCGAGACGTGCTGCTCGAGGTTCTTGAGCACCAGCACCAGGTGCCGCAGCCGAATGTGCAGCGAGGCCGACGTCGTGGACAGCTCTTGCTGCTGATCATCTGCCCCGAAAGGGAACCGCAGCCAAGTGTGCACGAGGTTGTCGGCGGAGAGCTCCACTACGGACGACTGCACGTCTTCGTCCAGCACGCGCCGCACACTTCCAGGCGATTCCTCGTGCTTCTCACAGAGCTGCAGCGGCCGCGGGCTGCGAAGGTTGCAACGGAGCTGCGACAGTTAGAGCGAGCAGGGGGATGCATAGCTGATGGGACGGACAACCGCCGCCCGACGCACGCACCCGATGCTGTAGAGCAGCGAGATGAAGCCCGACTGGTATGCCTGCGCGAGCATGGAAGTGAGCGATGCTGTCAAAACCTGGTTCGAACTTAAGAAGGACTTGGCTACACTACGAACTTTGCCTTCAAAATGAAACATTTATGTACAGTGGTCACAGTAATGAATATCATTGAGATTATTTTATGTTGGGAAATGTTTTTATCTTCCACATAATTTAATCAACGTGAGACTATTGATGAATGCAGACTAAATTGTGTACGGTAACAATAATCACACTGCTACTATTTGATGTGCCACCTCAAATATTCTCACTATTCTCCAAGTCAAATGTCAGTGTACAACTCGCCACCAAGTAACGTATCGATGATAGCTCCGCCCACTGCTTCATTGTCTTCATTCGCAGCTTCATCACTGCTTGAGGGAACATTGCTGGCAAAGTGGTCTGGATACTTGTGAATAATCTCTGTGGTGGAGCAAGTTTCGTTTGAACTGCGAGAACGGAAAGTGTGTACACAGAGATAAGATCCGCCTGTCACTGTTCTGGATCAGGGGTCACTCACTGGCTGGAATCATGTACCCATTACACCAGATCACAGCCCGTTCGCGCTACAAGGGTCAGACTATGGAGAAGAGCAAGAAGGTGAACCCGCTGGACGATTCAGAGCGGCGTGGGCTTACCTGGACGTGCATGATGGTCGAGAGGAACGGCATGAGACCAGAGCAGCATCAAAGGGGGCAGATCGAGGCACGTATACCCCAGATCCGATCTGTGGATCTGGGATCTGGAGCCCTGGGTCGGGATGATCAGATCTGAGGTCAAGGCTGTGGATCTACCACAGGGAGCATGCTGACAAGAGGATCGATGGTGCTCACATCCCGCTGAGAATGTGGGAGGCCTAGATCAGCGGAACCGTCGGAGTCGGGTGGCGGATGTACGATCCAGGATCTGGGATCCAGACCCTGTGATCTGCCACGATCTGGCGGTTATGCGACTGATCTACGATGATCTGATATGGGGAGCAGCCGGGAAGATAAACGGGGCATCAAGCCAGTTATATTTGGTCACCTAATGGTTGTGGAGATAGGAAAGTAGAATGGGATAGGACTTATCCATGAATCAGACCTGAATTTGCATCTTAGTACACAAGTGCTTCGCAACGACCAAGAAACAGGAAAGTATATTGGCCCTACAAGGTGTTGGCGAGTAAGGTGTAGCAGATCTAGCGTTGGTTGTGATAACTGGATAATACATTCGCCAGATCAAACCACCTAGTGAAGTGCGGATCCCAGATCGACCGGAGTTGCTACTTGGCCGGACGATCTCTCAGTATCTCAACAACTCAAGATTCCGCTATAGGAAGCGGCAAGTACAAGAAAGGTAAGGAGACAATACCACGCAAGGCAACTACAAGGCCGGATCACATATCCAGGCCGCCAGATCAAGAGTTTGATAGTCACTCGAGATCTGGATCTACGACAAGGACGCAGAGCGAAGACTTCCGCGCTGCTCCATCCCATCCCCGTGCCTCGCCAAGACGTTCAAGACTTCAGCACTNAAGATCCAGCCCTACCGACGGGTACACAAGGTGACCAGTTCAGCACGATCACGGATCATCGGGGGACCCCTCCGTTAGTCGGTGTCTGGGCGCGGTTGGGAAGTCGGATCTGGCAATCTCGCAGATTTTGCTGATCCCGCTACACCACATCTCCCTGAGATGTGGAAATAACCGCTCGATGTTCCAGGTCCGATCGACATCCAAGGACAGACCGCACCAGATCATTGCTTTTCGAGCGTAGTTGGCCTTTCGTGCCGCGCTTCGCGTTAATCTCTCGTATAGCGTCTGCTGCGAGCTCCAAGAAAATATTATTTCCGGGAGTGTTCAGCGTGCCAGACGAGGAACTATATTTCCAAATGGTATCTTCCCAGTGCCCGTCCTCAATGAGATCAATTTTCTTACCATTCCAGTTGCGAGCCCACCCAACCTTTGATCGTCGCTCTGACGAACAAATCTACTGGCTGAAACAAATCCATGGCGTTTGCTAGGCAAATCTTGAGTTGGGAATTTAGTTTCGTAATCTCGGTATTGCACTCCTCCATACTCAAATGAGATAACAGTTGTCGAGAAGTATCGTTTTCTCGCACCCTAACCGGTCCGCACTCATTGCTCTTCGCTCTCCAAGAAACTCACGAAAAACCATGTAACGGATAACTCCAAATTGTGTACCGTATACTATCAAATATTACACTATCAAAATAAGACAGGGTATACAAATCGAAGCAGGTATACTACCAAAGTTAGACGGTGGCCTCCGAGTCCCAAATGGTGAACTCGTCCAGGTTCTCGAGGAGATCTTCGGCGACTTCATCATCATCGGAGTTCTCATCGTGAAACAGCCACTTGCGACAAAACAATTCGCCGTACACGTCATGGCAACTGATGTGCCAATCCTCGTACCGGGAGACGCTGCTACCACCGAATTTAGGATCCATATTCGGTTACTATTTGGTATAAATTTGGTTTGGGCCAGAGTGTCTTGAAGGGGTTAGGGGTTCAAGGAGGGGATGAAATCTGGCCCGCCAAATCCAGCCAAACTGTCGTATGAATTCTCCAAACCCCGCCACTCCGATTCTCTCTGCCTCCTGGGCAGGTCCGTACTGTTTAGGCCATTCTAACGAGATCTTCAACATCTCAATCGCTTTCGTTTTGACGTCATTCGAGGTTTAGAGGCTCTGAGCTCGTCCGACTTTCAGGATTTGACAGCCATGTCATCCCTCCCCAAGTACCGTGAAATATCAAATAATGTCCGCCTAAATTCGGTGGTAGCAACATCGTCCTTCTCGTACCATGGAGAACATCCTGCTACTGCCACAGTACGGCTGCTGACATTGTCCGGCACATATTCCCAAGGTGTTTGCACCCACTCGACGACATCTGTCACCGGCGGCTGCTTCGGATTGCTACCATTCGTGTACAGAACACGGTCCGACAATTTCCACTCATCAATCCTGTTCGACAGCTTCTCCTTGAACGACTTATATATGCCGATGTCTCCAGCCTGTAGATACGGCGTCAAGCCTCCAGGAATAACGAACATCTGCACCTTCTTCGCGAATTGCCTCTTCACCGGGCGAGTCTAAAGAGGGCCATTTAAGAACAAAGGCGCGTTCAGTTAGAAATAGTACAACTACAAACCGCGGGATCAGCTGGATTTCCCATACAAAATCACAGTCTGTTGCCGATCATGTCCGGCTCAAAATGGTGTGTCCGTTGCAAAGGGATCCTCACTTGCAAAATGGCGCCCAAGCCAAGACCCACTCTACCAGCATGTGGATACATTTTGCTGTATCTTGGCCTTCAGCCTCGCGTGCTTGATGCACTACTCGGAGGGGCCAAGGCTCGAGAATACGAACCTGTCTTCAAGGAAGTAGGGGGTATAACGGGGTTACACGAAGGTCGCACGTAGAATAGCCACACTACGTGTCACCTTGACGGAAGGGGTACTTGGTACTCTTCTATTAACAGGATCTCAGTACGTGGCTTCAGAGCCACTCGATATGCATTTGACTAGGCTTAACTATGGTATATAGTTAGAGTCATACATTTACACCACAGGCGGCTTTGCCGCAGATAAGCAAACAAATAACAGTTCAGTTNAAGCTAAGACTCGGAGAGTCATACGTCTTCCTCTGACGCACTACGCTACGCAGCCCCGCTACAGAGGGTATTGACAACGATGAGTTTCGCGAGCAGTCCCGCGTCACCGCGATTTCCAGTGGCATCGGGGACCTGAAGATTGCGCTGAACTCGGTAACTGCCTGCCTCGATACAGGGTGGTTCCTGACCGAGTTCTCCTTCATGAGGTCCAAGTTTGGTGCACAGGAGGCCCATCAGGACTATCCGGAGAGTGTCTTAACAGCGGCCAAGAAGAAGAAGAAGAAGGTACCTGCCAGCATGATACTCGCGCTGGAGGAAGGGACTCGCCTTCAAGTGTTTGACGGTTGCATTGATACTAAGGACGAGACTAAGGCGAGGGTTCTGGAGATCCGGTCGGCCTCTGTGTCATTTTCCGCGGGGATCTTGTCCACAATGGAGTCGGGTACAACGTTTCAAAGTACCGCATCCACTCTTACCTGACATACCGTTGGCTTAAGTGGACTCCAGATATCGTATCGAACGCTCTGCCCCCTCACGTTGACTGCAAGTTCTGCGATCTCAAGCTGGTAGGGTCCAACAAGATGCGTCAGCACTGTCGGTACTGCCTGAAGAACCCCAAGGCAGTGGTGAACCAGATGCGGCGTTCTCCTCCAAAGCTGTATGTGGGTGGGTTTGCAATGTGTGCGGTAGATCGTATGACAACGACAGCTCGTACAGGACGCACGTCGGTCGAGGACATGCGAAGAAGGTCAAGAATAATGAATAACTTGGCAGCTATCATTTCAATAAAGTTTGGGCGCCTTATTGAGATAATATGTATTTTAATGCTATGCTGTTAACGCTATCCTGGATATCCCCAATATCTCAGAGGAATGTTGGTCTCGTGATGCCATTGTGTCTGGTACACTAGTCTCTGTGGGGTTCACCAAGGGGAGGAGTAAAGTAATGGTGGCCGGAGGTGTCGACTGCGTGACTCGGACCTAGGTGTTGCAGGGTGGTTAAGGTCGACACGTTAAAAAAACACTGGTTCTCGCCTTGAGCTGTAAGGATGTATTCTTGCCCGGTGGATAGCGCGTCGGCGCCGCTGCAGTTGCGCCTGCTCTGTGTACCCTGGCTCAAGGATTCGAACTGGTAAAGCCTGCGCTTGATTCCGGTTGATCCACCAGTGAAATGCGAAGTCGTGAGGGCTGAGAAGAAGTTGTCCGTTCGATTCGGTGAGCGCTATCAGCTCGTGAACGTAGGGCCTACCGTGGACACTGCGTAAAGCGCTAATACATTGATCGTGATCAGCCCTTTCAAAAATAATCATCCGTGCTTCCTCCCATAACGTGTAAGTTTGCGTGAGCGCCCAAACTGTAATCACCCGAGAGATCCCTGCAAATCGGTTTCCCTGTAGTATGTACGGGACTCTCGCTGCATTACGCTCGGCGATGAGGCCCGTCGCGGTCGCAACCGCTTGCCACCAAGGTAGAAAAGTACGATATACTTTGTACAAGTCGGCTCTGCATCCACGAAGCCAAACCGTACACTTGGCATGTGCCCCTTCGACGAAGGAAGTGTCTCGGATACCAAAGTGCTGATAGCGATCTGTCCAAGCTCTGACTATTTTGGTATTGTACTTCCACCAGTGAGTATTCAGGCACTCGACTAACGTAAAACTCAATTCTCTCAAGTGAGCGCACCTCTCTTCAACCTCCATCTCGGAAGCAGCATCAACAGTAGCATAGAATGCAGCCAAGAAGGCATCCGTCTGCAATGTATTCTCATACTTTGACTGTCCAGGCACCGGGTTTTGAACAGGAACTTGACCCAGCACTAGTCGTGCTTTACTCAGCACGTTCTTATTCATGTGCCATCTGCAGATGACCGCGGAAACACCATCGAATACCCGGTCGATAGCGTTCATGGCTGCCAATTCACGGTCAGTGAGAATCAAACTAGGAATGCCCGCGGCCATTTCTAACAGGAATTGTCGAAGAGTCTTCGTAGCCCAGATGAAGTCCTCTTCTCTCTCTCGAGGCAGCCAACACTGTGCGATAGGTAAGACAGTATTGAAGCCTGTCATCGCGACAATGGTGAGCAGCGGCAACTTGTACTTATTCGTCTTGTACGTGCAGTCCATTCCAAGGACCTCAGGGTGGCGCCGATATAGTTCGTGGGGCGCCCAGAACAAGTAGAGAAGTTGCCGAGTAGCAGGGTCTTCCTCCCAGCGGTAGCAGAAACCATCAGATTCCAAGCGAGAAAAGAGGGCCTCCATGACGATCTGTGTGGCGAGTCCGCGGTGTCTTGCCGCGTGCCGCATGTTGGATATGTCTTGCGGAATCACAAATTATGCCAGATTTTCCTGGGACAGACTGGCTCACACAGCACCAGCCGAAATACCAACCTGCGTTTGAGCTTCTACAAGGTCTTGCAAAGATGCCACCGGATCCATCGCAGTAGATACAGCCGCACGCTGCCGATGCCCCGGGTGAACGCGGGCATCTTGAAAATTGGAATGGTTGTGAGTAGACTACCATTTCTAGTGTCCACGATCATCCAGGGCCCTGTTGGGTCATCTTCCGGGACAGCTCTCAAAACCAGGTTCATAGGACATCTCATGCGCATCGATCCCCTCATTGGACGACGTCTTTCTTCGTCAGAAAGACGCTGAGTGCACTTCGGACGACCTGCGCGATCACAGTCGAACCGCGTTTCCAAACTTCCTTCGGCTCGGTCTTTGTAGTGATAGCTCGACGCTTTGTCATCTTGAACCCGTGAGCATTAGTCCACTGGTGCAAATCTGAAATCACAGCTTCTTCTGTCGAGTAGCACAGTTCTGGTGGCGGATCGATGGTCACAGTTCTCGTTTCTGTGACTGGCAAAAAGCATCTCTCTTCGCCATCTACAGCCTCCACAGAAGACACGCCATGGATACCGAGAGAGGAGTTCGGTTCATGAATGGGTTGTTGCTCGCCAAAAGTTAGAACATGAAACAAATTGGTCATGTCAATTGTCGAAGCAGAAGCCACACTCGCAGACACAGTCGGGGAAAAGTCGTGGGGGGCTTCGCACGGGGAGAAGTTGTCGACCTCCGAGTTGAGAATACTAGACAGATCCATGTTGAGTCGGATAGCTTCTGCTTGGGTTCTGCAGTGGTGGAGAAGCTGACGTTCTGTGGCTGACATATTGCGTGTTGCTACAGGACAGCTGCACCGAAGGACCTTCAGCTGAAGTGCTGAGATGATGAAGTTGTTTCTCGAGCGCTGGTGAAGTGTTGATTCCGATGTCTTGTTTAAGACCCGCTGTGTTCGGTTCTGATGTGTGCTGGAGAGGTGCTACAAGTACTCCGGAGTGCTGTTGTCGGCGCGTTTGAGGAAATGAAGTTAATATCGCATGCGTGAAAGCGACGGAGACAGTCGACTGTTAATCCTTAGGCAACGCGCAGCACCGTCGTGAAGCGTACCGTCCTCGAAACTTTATCTAGAAGAGGAGTGAAACGGTTCCAAGGAGTGAGGACGAGTGCCCTCCTCTCGATATATCCTTTGCAACGGACACACCACTTTGAGCCGGACACGATCGGCAACAGACTGTGATTTTGTATGGGAAGTCCAGCTGATCCCGCGGATTGCAGTTGTAGTATTTCTAACTGAACGTGCTTTTTTTCTGAAATGGCCCTCCACGGAAATGGCCCTCTTTAGTCTCGCCCGTCCAGAATAGGTATACTATTAGGGGTATTGTATGATTTGTATACTCAACAATTATATCGGATTTGAGAGGAGGTATTTTATTTAGAAAGGGTACGCAATTTGGCGGTATCCGTTTCAGTTACCACTCACACAGACCGATTATGCACACACCACAGCTGCCTCGCGCGAATGGCGTTACCGCGCCCGGAATACGACACTACGACGGGAATTGTAGCAACTTTAAAGCCTAACGCGACCACAAAACCAGCTGTTGACGTGTAGTTTATTTTATTTTATGTGGCGTTGGGTTTTGGCCGCGCCGTGACCAGCTCAGTTACCAAGCAACCGCCGCTGAACCGTTCGGTGAAAAGCGTCTGCGGGCTCTGATTGG